>JASAOD010001921.1:0-102900 GCA_030849845.1 Crithidia brevicula
CCCCCCCCAAAGCGCGCACACGCAACGACACAGCCCTTCTAGAGTCATCGCTGTTGAGCAACGCCCGCCTCCACGGCACGCGTTGGCCTTCCGCCCTCTTTGCCGCCTCTCCTCTCTCTCTCTCTCTTGCCTTTTCTTGTCGGCGACGACACGAGAGGGAAGGGGGGATGGAGAGGCTGCGGGGAGGGCGGGTGGCCGGCGTGTGCCCGATGAACAAGGGTTTTACCACCAGTGTTTCAGCGATGTAGTTAACAGGGCGAGAGCTGTGGAAGAGTAGACTTGGAGAGAAAAAACGATAAAAAATCATTTTCATTGCTTCTGCGCATGCGTGGAGATGCAGCGGTATCGTTCAGTGCACGCATTCGCTACCCCCACCCCTGCTGCCCTCGTATCCTCGCTCATCTGCTTTTTCAATTGGTGGCATTTTAGGGAGAGAGAGAGAGAGAGAGAGAGGATGGTGGGAGATGCTTTGCGGTGGGTTTCGCGGTTCCGATTTTGTGGACAAGTTTACTTACAAAATATTTATACACCAAATAAGGAAACCAAAAAGTTTCATTTACCCGACAAGAATGTGTGATGGTGCTCGAGTTACACGCTCTACCCCACCAAGAAGGAACTACAAGAGATGTTTTTCTCTTGTTGGCTGTTTTTTTTAATTGTGAATCGGCTCTGCGACCGCGATGAAGAACACGCAAGTGTGTGGGTTTTTGAATCACCACATATCTGTGAATGTAAAAAAAAAAAAGAAGGCGTTGTCCTGTAGTACATTACTATTGTTTTATTCCCGGGTATGATCATCACCAATCGCGTCTTCTCCCTCGTTGCTTGTATTTACACAAAACACACACACACACACAATTTACCTTCGCACGAAAAAAAAAAAGAATTGAAAGTGCACAAACACACACACACACACACACACACACACACACACACAGACACACGCCATCTGCATCGCGTCCATCCAATGCCATGCAGTAGCTCTTCTGAAACTCAGCATCAATATCAGCACATCTACAATTACACCTCCAAGGGAATCATTGAGACTCAGTATCAGCATAGTATTAATCAATAAGAACTACAAACATAACACCAACAACCACACTGCTCATTTAGAAAAGCCCAACATTAACGTGTTGAGAAAGCGAAAAGAGAATTTAGCTGGTTCTCATCTGAATATATATTTTTGCTTTTGTTTTTTTTAACTTTTTCCTTGAACTGCTCTAGCCCCTACTGAGGAGGGAAAGAGAGCTACGCGTGTCCGAGCCTGCGAGGAACGTGGTATCTAACAAATCAACCACAGTTCTTACTTGCAGCTATCTATATATACTCTTTTCTTTATCTTATCTCGGGTTTAAACTGGTAAGCCTCTCCACAACATCGTTTACTTGTAATTCGGTCAAAAAAAAAAAAATAGTCAAAGCAGAGTGCAGTCATACGTGTTTCTGTGTCTGTTGATTTCCTCCTCAGTTAGTGCATCATTCTTTTCTGTTTGTTTTTTCTGTGTGCATTCGAATTTCAACTATCGTGAGAGAAAAGGAAGCCGTGCATTGTGCATCTCCGTAACGCCGCAAAAAAAAAAAACTTAGAGAGACGATTTTTCTTCTCACTCTTCTATTTTTGTTTTGTCAGACCTAGCGTTTTGACCTTTTTTTGTGAGTGCCTCATTCTCATTTTTACTTTTTCTTTATCGCTTACAGGCCTTCGAAGATTCCAGCGACTTTGCTTGTCTTTTCCTTTTTTTGTTTTCTGTGTCCCTCTATTCCACTGTGTTCTTCTCATATCCGTTCCTTTTCTCTCTCTCTCATTTTGTTGTTTTCTTTTCGTTGGAACATCTTCTTTGTCAAGGCTACTGAATACCAATCTAAGTCAAGTTGTGAAGGAGGGAAAACAACTATCGTTTATTGGTCCTCCCCCCTTCTTTTTTGTTAAGTGGTCACTGCCAGTGTAATCTCTTTGTCGTACGTGCGCGTGCCAGTGCAGCCTATTCCTTTTTTCTTCTTCGTTTCCCTGCTTCGCACGCCGTCAGTGAAAACGAGCGTTGCTTTGCCTTTACCGCGTCGATCCATCCAGTGCTTGCACAGGCCCTCTCCATCAACGACACACAAGAAGGATAAGCGCGAGCCAATTCATAAAATTGCGCACACGACACTATTGCAGAGGTAACAACAACGAGATCAGCAACAAACTCAAACGGAGAGGGGTAGGAAAAAAAATAAAGAAAGACTTTATTTTCCTCTTCTTCTTCTTTTTATTCCCGCCTCATTGTCGCCATGAGCACTTTTCAAAAAGCGCACGAGTCTGTGAGTCGACGGCGCGCTTCACTTGGGGGAGACATGCGGGTCGCAACCACCCCGGCAGCCTCCCTCGCCACCGCATCTCCCACGCTGTCTCGGCGGTCCTCCTCGGCGCAGCAATCCCCTGTTTGGGATGGCCGCATTAACGTGGAGGCAAAGAGACCCGTGAGGCTCTTCACACAGGCTTCGGCGTCGCCTATCGCCACCCCCTCCATCGCACCCGCTGCGGCAAGCGACACGGATGCATACGCAAAAAAGCCAGCAAAGAAAAAGAAGGTGAGGACGACAAGGACGATGGCAACTTCGGCTGCCTCCACGAAGGCCTCGTCGTTGACTTCGACGGGGCCTAAAAATAAAATGAAAAAGAAGCCGAGCGTGGAGAGCATTTTGGCCGCATCGAGTACGTCACTCTCTACTACTCCAGTGACCACCACACGCTCCACCAT
Organism: Crithidia brevicula; assembly: GCA_030849845.1. Classification (NCBI taxonomy): domain Eukaryota; phylum Euglenozoa; class Kinetoplastea; order Trypanosomatida; family Trypanosomatidae; genus Crithidia; species Crithidia brevicula. The sequence goes on from JASAOD010001921.1 coordinate 2,744, forward strand.
GCATCTCGAGGCCTCGGAGGAGCGCTGGCGCGTCCCTGTGCGCGGCTTCAACAGCAGCAACACGAGCAACACCAACCACAACCACCACCACGACGGTGACGATGAGGGCCACAATGGACTTCTGGAGATTTCCTCGCAGACAAGCAGCGAAGACTCCGACATTGACTTTGAGGTGGAGGAGACGCCAACGAGTGAGGCCACCCCAACGTCGCGTGCGGTGTCCTCGGCGGCAGCGGTGGCAGCGGCGGCGCTCTCCGCGCCGGCCACGGCAGCCTCGCGCACCCCTGCGGAATCTATCGATTGGATGCGGCTGTCTTCGCAGCCAGTATCTCTGCAGGACATTGGCCTGCAGCAACCCTCAGAGGTCTCGGTGCGGGGCCAGACCAGTCCGCGGAGCCTGCCATGCTCACCGAACAGAACCGCACCATCGTCCCTCTCTTCCTCCTCACCACCATCGCCGCCTCCTGCGCAGCACACATCGGAGGATAACGTGGTGGCAAAGGCGCAGTCCAGCGCTTCCGTTGCGTCGTCTAAGATGGACGCAGCGGAGGGCAAAGAAGGCGGTCAGGCGTCTTCGTCTTCCGCTGCCTTACCAGCAGCAGCTACAAAAGTTGACGATGCTGAGGTGGCCGTCTTGAGCAGCCCTGCTGCGGCGCTGGTCGATGCAGCAGACACCGTGCAACATCAGGAACTGCAATGCCCGAGTCCTGCGGAGAGTCCCATAAGGAAGAACGCAGAATCAACCCCGCAAGCTGCACTGCAGGTTGAAGCGACAGCGGCTTTGCAGCCGACCTCCACAGTTTTACTAGTTGCAGAAGATGAGAAGAGGCTAGCAGAGGCGGCGTACGACGATGCGACGGACATCACAGAAGCGACACACATCAAAGCACAGCCGACGACCACACCAACGCCACCCGAAGAAGCACCGACCGTGCAGCTGCCGCGGTACATGACGGGGACAAGTGTGCGGCCTGTCGTCGGCGTCACCACCGCCTCGCCTTCCTCGCCAAGTCCTAGCATCTCACGGGCACGCGCGCGGTTAGCCAGTGCGCCGGCCCTTCAGCAACCGTCATCCCCGCAGTTGCCTTCCCCTCAACCGGAGTCGCAGCGGCCGAGTACGCCTCCGCCAATGGCAGCGCACACAACTGCAACAACCTCAACGACGATGCTGCGCCGCACCGGCAGCGGCACCGGAGCTGCCAGCAGTGGTCGTGCAGAGGGCATCAGCGGGCCGTCGCCACATCATCGCAGCCCGTCCTTCTCCTCGCCCCTCACCCACGCCACTGCCTCGCCTGCCCGCTTCTCCCGCACGTCGTCCGTGGCGGAGTGCTCGCCGGTGGAGAACTCGGTGGCACGTCGCCGTGCCCGCCTCGCTGCCGTTGCTGCTGCCGCTGCACAGCACGGGAATGCTACGACAAATAGTGAGAAGGCGGCGGCGCAACGCAGTGCTTCGGAACCGATCAACGCGCGTGCCTACGAGGAGCGGCAGCGGCATGTTGGACGCCCCGCACGCGACGCCTTCTCAACGGCGTCGGCGCGACGCTCAACCCCTGGCGCAACCTCTCGTGCCTCCCCACCACCGCCACCCGCCCAGCACGATCGATCTTCTTCTTCTTCGCAGCACCAGCAGCAGCAGCCCACCGTAATGTCGATTGCGTTGATGGATGGCTGCATCTACCACGCCGTCATGGTCGACCCACCCAACGTCAATGAGCGGGTTGAGATGCCACCGGTGATGGAGCGTCCGCTATCGTTCTACGAGCAGGGCATGTACAATCGTCACAAGGAGAACGCCCCGGCACACTACAAGAAAGCCCTCGTGCACGAGCAGCACGCACTGCTGCGCAATACGGCGTGGTTGCCCGTGGCCACAATGCTCGATCAGCGAAGCGGGGGTGTGGGGGCGATGATGTTGGACGACTTCCGGCACATGGCGCGTGTTATCCGCTACGCACAGGAGCTAGAAAACTGGAAGGGTGCGCTGACGCAGCGGGCAAAGTACGACGCGCAGTGCACAGAGCTGATGCAAGCCGCTGCGATGCGAAGCAGCACGCTTATGAGCTCGCTGAAGTCGACGAGCGACGCCGCGTCCCCCAAGGCAGCCAGTCCATCCGTCCATCGAGACAACTATCATGGCAATGGTGTTTATCGCGGCGAAGACGCCGATGCGCAGGAGATGAGCACCGCGACGGCGGCCATGGGTGAGGCAGGGGCCACGCCAACAGCAGCGACGTCGCTGGTGGCCTCTGTGGTGCGGGCGGCGTCGCCGTCGCCGCACAAACCGAGCGCAGCCGCCATTGCCACCACGGCAAATCACGCCGCCTCTGTGTGTGCGGCTTCGACGGCTGCAGCGCACCCGCACAAGCCCACCCATGCTTCGCCGAGTGGCAACGGATGGCGCAAGGCCTCGGTGCACAACCCGGACTATTCGGATAGCGACGTGGACGAAGAGAAAAAAGGAACCGCAACGCTGGCAAAGCCAACATCCACAGTTGCAACGACGGTGCCAACTGCGCCATCAACAGCGCGTGCAGAGTCAGCTGCCACAAGAACAAAACTAGACGTGAGTGTCAACGCAAGTGGGAAGACGGCAGCAACGGCGACACCGGCATCTGCGACGGCCACGAAGAGGGCCGTGAGTGCACCAGGTGCCACAGCAGGGCACCACGCCTCCGCAAAGCCTCCCACCACGAAGGACGCGGCGGCGTCAGCGAAGAAGCCCGTGGAGAAGTCCAAGTCGCAGACAGCGAAGGAGAAGGAAACGGACAAGGACAAGAAAACGAAGAAGGAAAAGGAGAAGTCAGAGTCGCCGACGTTTTTGACGTGGCTGGCGGATGCGTTTGGTGTCAAGAACAGCAAGAAGGACGAGGCGAGCAAGAAGAAATTAGCAGCGGAGAAGACGCCGCACACAGCGCACAAGCCCAAGGCCGAAGGGAAGTCAACAGCCACCAAATCAAAGTCTGCGGCAAAGTCTGAGTCAACATCAGCAGCAGCAGCAACATCGCCCAAGAAGTCGTCTGCGAAGACGACCGCTCCAGCTCCTGGGATCACAAGGACCGTCAGCGCTGCCCCTTCTTCTCAAAAACCGACGGTCACCAAAGGCGCGAGCGAACCCGCGGCACTCAAGCAGCCGCAGCAGCAGCAGCAGCAGAAACCGACGGCGACTGCAACAACAAGAGCAGCACCGGTTTCCTTGCTGCACGCACCCAACGTCGACCACGCCTCCCCTTCGCCTCAGCATTCCACAGGTGAAGGGACCAACCGTGCGTCTCTCCCCGCAGACGACTCCCACACCACCGATGTGCGGGTAAAGGACGCGGCCGCCTCCGCCCCGTCGACCGATGCATGTTCGCCCTTCACCGAGGACCTCCACGTGTCGCGCTTTCAAGCTCGCAGCGCGCGGTGCTGCTCTGTTGAGTTGCCCCCGGCACCCATTCCCGTCTTCCGGCTCTACAACTTCCACCCGCTGGAGGTGGTGCAGGAGCTCAAACGGATGACCTGGTGGGCCGCCATCCATCGCTTCTTCGTCTTTCGCGTGCTCACCGGGACCTCCGCGGCAGCGCGCACTGCGGAAGCCGCGAGGCTGCACGGCGTCCGCCACGCAGGCGACGGGGATGATGAGGACGGCGATCCCACGTGCAGCGAGTCGCGCCAGCGAGCACGTCGAATGGCGGCGGCCGCCGCCGCAGCAGCAACACACGGTGGTGGCAGGTGCGCGGCATCATCGATCACGCGGTCGGGCTCCCCAGCCCCCACCAAGGATGACGGGCTTTGCCCCTGCCATGGGTCCTCCTCCTCCTCCCTGGACTCCTGCTCGCCGTCACACGATAGCTTTGACGCTGCCGCGGCGGGCACGCATCACGAGGCGGTGTACTTCAACACCGTCCTGCTGAACCTCCGCATTGACCGCTGGCTTGTGCGACGTGTGGTGCTAACACGCCGCGACGCTGCGCTTGGACTGGTTGAGTTGGAGATTACGGAAGTCGCGGAGGACGAAGCGGCGGAAGCGGCGGAGCGGGACATGGAGACGCGGGAGGCCATGACAGCGACGTCTGCGCAGGCGGCAATGCAGAGGCATGGTATCAGCAATGTCGCGGATCGGCACGTTGCCTCTGCCATGACCTACTTCTTCAGCTCTGATACCCGAACGCCTCGGTAGCTTCTCGGGCTGCGTTGCCAAGTAAGTTGGCCGTGCTGAAGTGGCATTCTCTAGTCTTATTTTTTCTTTCTTTGCGGGTGTACGGCATAGCTTTGTAGTTTGCGATATCGAGTCATTTTGTTTTCCCCCAAACGCTGGTAGTAAGTCATAAAAGAGCCTCTTCTGCGGTTTCAATAGCTGTTGATGGGAAGAAAAAGGGCCGCTGTCAGCGCTCACATGCATCAGAGCTGCCGCGGACCTCGAACATCTCTTTTCTCTGATCTCTCGTCGACGCATGGTAATATATATCGACATCACAGAAAGGAAAAGATCTCCTGTAGCTGTTTTAAAAAAACAAAAAAGTTAGAAGGAAGTCGCTGTTTTATCGTTTCTTCCACACTTCTCTCTCTCTCTCCTAACTTACTCCATGTTTACTTTGCTGCATACGTTGTCACGCGTACACCCACTACTGTTGACGCCAAAAGCCATCCACACAGAATGACGGCTTCTTCACGTCAGCAGGCGCAGCTTAGCTGGAAAGCGCGCCTGTACAACTTCTTTCTGGCCAACAAGCGCGACGCCTTTTTCGGCTTTGTGGCCTTGTTCGCACTGGCCACCGTGGCGCGGTCTGAGATGATGCGCAAGGGCATGTTGGACAGGCCGAAGGCGGTGGAGGTGCATCCCAAGATTACACGCGAGTTTGGTAAGAGTCGCCGCAACTCGGAGGAATAAACGTCAAGGAACACACAACAAGCGCCGAGGGCAGTGATCGCTCCATCCCACTGTGTGGGGGGAGAGAGAAGGGAGACAAGACACTGTTATGAATTCGTATCGTCTTCGTCAGAATGGTGTGTGTGTGCGTAGATAGGTAGGTAGGGTTGGGAGGTGAGGGACACACGCTTCACTGTGCTCTGCTGCTTTTCACGACGGCATCAATAGTGTTCTTTCCTCATCAATATATATATATATATATGCATTTTCTGTTCAGCTCGGCGCTCAACGAAAAAAGAGCAGAGTGTCGCAGGGTACAGCATTTCTCTTTCGCCTCTCCACTTTCTTTTTTCATCGATTTGATTGAAGTAGGGAGTTGGACAGAAGAAAACTAAACACAGCTTCACTAGGTTCACCGTAATTCACAACATCCAAAAAAAAAAAACTAAAGAAAACAAATGTATATGTATCGAATCTTTCTTGACTACCGTGCCAGTATGGTTGAAGTCTTGAGGAAAACACGTTGGTAGACACATTTCTGCCTATCTAACCCACACAATGAAAATACGTGCTGCTTTAACGCCATGCACTCCGGTGTAATGACTGTCTGCTGACTCTCTCTCTCTCTCTCTCTCCCCGCCACGTCTCTTCGCCGCCACGCGCGATTGACACGTGTGCTGAGAACAGTGTCACATCGCAGTGCAGGAAGGCGCGTAAAAAAACAAAAAACAGAGTGTTGGCTAGGAACGAAAAGAAAAAGAAAAGGTTGACGGGAGCGTTCCCCCCGTCGTTGCACGCATCCAGTTTCTGTGCTGTTTCACACTTGCCCTACCTTTATTTAAGGAGTGGGTTTTTTTTTTTATTATTGACGCTGCTCATTTCCTTGGTTGCTGTTTGTGTGTGTTTCTGTGTGTGTATCTGCGTTCGCACAACGAGAATCCTTAGGCCTATATCAATCCTTTTTCTTTTTTTATTTTCCGTCACCACCGCTTTTACTCTCTAATACACGAAGCTGGGATAGCAAAGAGTTCTTCTCATGGTTCGCAAGGCAAGTCGAAAACCAGGCCAGGCAGCCGCTGCCGCCACACCCTCTGCCAGCAGCAGTCCGCGATCCAACGGGGCTCCGACTGGGCAGCGCGGCAGCGTGCGCGCCAACGACCTTCAGAGCACGACTCGACGGGCCAGCCTCCTCTACCAGATCTACGACTCATCCTCCGTCAACGGCGCCGCCTCCGCCTTCAGCGCACCGTCGCCGTCGCACGCGGCCGCCGTGGTCGCTGCTGCAGCGGTGCTGGCCAACCCAACAGGCCAGGAGACTTCACGGCCCTCGCCCAACGTCAGCGGCGCCGGGCAGGGAGGGACGGGACATGGCCAAGGTGCGAGTGCGGCCAGCGGTGGCAGTGGCGTCAGTCCCACTGCCCAGCAAGCACGCAAGGTCGGCCGCAACGGGCCTCCGTCCTCCGCCAACACACGAGCCGGCCTCAAGAATGCAGAACAGCCCGCGGCACAAGCCAGCTCGCCCACCACCACAGCAGCGGTGGCACCTTCATCTGCCTCGTCCGCGTCCTCACGCGCCGCCATCAACCACACAACGAGCGACGACACCGTGCTGCCTCGTCCGTTCGCCAAGGGCGGGAGCTACGCTAATGAAAACCCACGCCTCGTCGTGTCGGAGCCGCTGCCCGCCACGTCCACGGCAACCGCCTCGCCCAGCTCCGCCACCTTCCGCAGCCGCGTCGCGCGGAAGGCGGACGACGCGCCGCCGGCGACGCGCATGGCCAGCAGCCGCAGCCTGCCCCGCGATGCCTCGCAGCTCAGCACGGAGAGTGGGGCCAGCAACCGCAGCGGGACGAGTGGTAGCCGTCCACGTGCCCTCTCCCTCCCCCGCACACGCGAGAGCGTCATCGAGGTGCTGCCTCGACTGCGGCCTGTCCGCGGCAGCGACAGCGGCCACACGAAAGGCAGCACAGGCGAGTTGCTTCGACCCTCACCACCACCACCACCACCACCAGCGGGCATCGCACCATCTGCGTCCAGCTCCAGTGGCGCGGGCGGGGCAGCGCATGGCAGACCTGCATACGGTGACGCCGATGTTGCGGAGCCGCGAGAGGTGCTGAGTGCTCCTCCGTCCATCTTATCCGAAATCACCAAAAGCACCTCGCCGCGGCAGCTCGTGCGGCGCAATCGACAGCGCAACGAAGCCGCCGCTGCTGGTGGTGGTGGTGGGAGTGCGGGAATCCTTAACGGACGCCATCTAGAGTTTCCAGCAGGATCAGACACGCAGTCGGAGGGGGGCGATCACCGCGGTAGCAGTGGCGCCACGCGGTCGACACCAGTGAAAGCCCAGTTAGCGTCCGCCGTGAAGGGCACACATCTGAGTCCTGTGGTGGACGAGGATGATGAGAACTGGGGAGATCCGGAGAACGGCCCGGAGGACGCAGCAGGGGATATGTTTGGTAGCACGCAGCTCCTCTCGAGCCTGCGTCCGACCCCGAGGGGCGATGTGAGTAACACCGCTCACAACACCCTCGTCTCTCCACCCGGTGGCAGCATGCCAGGAAACTCGCTGCAGCAGCCACGTCAGCCAACCGTGCCGTCTGTCGCACGCCCTCACCCATCGCCGTCGCCCGCACTGGACTCTCCACCGGCCTACAAGTTTAACGTGGTGCTCAGCAGCGGCAAGGCAGCCACCGTGCCCATCTCCCTCATCGCAGGCAGCGGCTGCGTGCAGGGGATGCGGCCGACTATGGAGGACGCGCACTTCATCGAGTTGAACGCGACGCACGTGCGGGGACAGCCGGTGTCGCTGATGGCCGTGCTGGACGGTCACTGCGGGCGGCGTGTCGCGGACTTGGGTGCCAAGTGGCTCCCGCACTACGTTCTGCACCACGCCGCACTGGGCGAGAACAACGCCCTCGCCCTTGTGGAGTCCATCTTGCAAACTGACCGGGAGATTTTTCACGTGTTGCAAGCGAAGAAGAACGAGTTGGAGCAGCAGCGGAAGGCGGGCCGCAACACGGGCCGTCGCCGCCGTGACGTGTACGAGGAGATGATGGACGAGACGGCAGGGGCGAATGGCGGCTCAACGCTGATCACCGCAGCGGTGTGTGGCCGCATGCTGTACGTCGCCTGCCTTGGCGATGCCAGAGCCGTCCTCTACGATGGGCAGACGACCATCGCAATGAGTGAGGATCACAAGCCAGGCAACGCAGAGGAGTCGCGACGCATCGCCAAGTGCGGCGGCTTCGTTCAATTCGGCCGTGTGTGTGGCATCCTTGCCGTAAGCCGTGCCTTGGGAGACTTTGAGTTTAAGTTTCAGCCCTCCTCTACCGCGGACGAAGAGGGGTTGGTGACCGACTTCCCCTTTGGCGCGCAGCGGGGTGGCAGCGACGGCGTGGCTGCTGCGGGTACGTCTTCCCAACCCTCGTCGCAGGCCAACCGCCGCTTCATCTCAAATCGGGACTTGATGGTCAGCAACGTCGCGGACGTCCGCCAGCTGAACCTGACTGACGCCTCGGCTTTCCTACTGCTGGCCTGTGATGGTCTTTGGGATGTCCTGAGCAACGAGGAGGCCACCGAATTCGTGCGCGACTTCCTGAGCTACACGCCGGACGTGTGCGATCCCCGCATCCTCTCCGGCGAGAAACCACGCCCCGCACCGGAGGTGATTCGGCGAGTGCTGAACAACTGCTGTCAAAAGCTGACCGAGTTCGCGGTGGACCGCGGGAGCATGGACAACGTTTCGGCCATGGTGCTCTTCTTCCACGACGTCGTGGACACGGTTGCGCGGTTCAATGGCCGTCAGGCGTCTGTGCGAGAGCCGAACAGCAATAACACCAGCAGCGTGATGAGCGGGACGAGCTCGCGTGGCACACGCGCGCGTCAGGCTCGCGGCTCGGTGCAGCCGTCGTCGACCTCCTCAAGTTTTGAGCTCACGAATAATCAGCTGAAGGTGCGCAACGGTCGTGTTGTTGCCCGTCGATAGGACTGAGGAGGCAGGCATTCGTGACGTGGCATGTTACCTGCCGCTGCAACCCCACGTTTCTTTTTTTTTTTTCTCCACCCTGTTTTGCTTGTTTTATTATCATTATCGGGATAGCAATGCTGGCTTAGCCAATCACTTTGCGAAAAGAAGAGCGAAGAGGCAATCAGAATATATATACTAATATGAATCAGCAGGCTTTTCCCTCTTCTCTATCCTGCTTTGAATAAATGTTTGTGCGTGGATTCCAGTTTGTTTAGATGCTCATCTTTCTTCTCATCGGCAAACGAGCAAGCCACATACATGTACAGATGCTCGTGGAGAAGAATGAGCTGTGGAATGAGCATTATCTTTATTTGTTGTTGTCGTTGCATTTTTTTTTTTTAATTCTTCTGTAGTTTTGATTATTATCTATATTAATTATTTTTTACAGTTATCACTTGTACATAGTTCTTCTCCGTTTTCATCCAGTTTGCTATCCACCAGCGGTTATATAGATATTGTCTGTGTGGAAAGGGGTGGACTGCGTTTCTCCCGTTCTATAGTTCTCTCTCTGTTTTCCAGATGCGAATATATGAAATACCTTCTGCTTTCGCATTCATGGAGGACGCTTCTCTTGGCTTGCTCGCACACACACAAACACTTGAACGCACGCACACAAGCACCACATCTGTATACACACAATTCGAAAAGTAAGAAAGAATAATAAGAAGAATAGGGAGAGATACGTAGGAAGCAGAAAACGTGAGCTCTGGTTGTTATCTTTCCTGTTCCTGCGAAACCGCAGAGAACAAAAAAGACATGGAAGAGCGGATGATGTAAAGAATTTCTCACGCACACAATAGGAAGAGTCTTGCTTATGCTGAAAGCTGCTTAGGTTTTTTTTTTGGAGGGGGGGGGGCAAGCACACTCTTCTTATTGTAGACGGTTAAGAACCATCAAGGAGACCAGAAGCCCAAAGTGGTGTTGGCCTTTGCGTGCTCACCACATCCATGTGCTGATTCATTGCCACTATTCTTTCGCCCCTTTCTTTTTATTTTTATGTCTCTTCCTTTCTCTGACGTTCAAATAAATCTCTTGTTCTTTCCTCCTCACAGCATTGTGTGTTGTTGGACAAGGAGTCTCTCACTTTTCCCCCGGCTCTCATACACTCCAGCGCTGATTGCAAGGTAAAACGTACCGCAATCTCTCTTTCGAAAAATATACTTCTTTTTTTTTCGCGCATCTTCCCATATTCACGTCATCATGCTGCTCACGAAGGAAGCCATCCAGACCATCACCCTCAATGCGAAGTTCGTCCACAAGTACGCCGATCAAGTCTTCTTCACCAGCGAACTGAACAGTGCGGCAGGGCGGCTTGGCGATCAGCCTTTTCTAAACTTTTTTGTGCGCTACCACCACCGCGATGCCCCAGAGCGCTACTCATGGTCGCGGGTGCGACGTGTGGTGCTGTTAGAGGACGCGATAGCAGAGGCGAAGCGCAACGGCACGGCCCCGCCCTGCGCCTCTGCCACGATAGAGTGGCGTGGCAAGACGGTATGGATTTGCCTGGCCGTAGAGCCCGTGCAGTCTTCCTCCGCGATGGCCGCAGAGGAGGTCGAGGAGGAGCTGGTGATGCTGCCCCAGCTGTCCAACACGGTGCCGGAGGAGGACGAGGTGCTTGCCTTTTGCGTGTCTAGTGCAAACCTGCGTCCGACGGAGCAGTACGTGGACGGGGTGTTGGGAGACGCGCCGGCAGTACCGACGGTATTGCCAGAGGCGACGAACGCGGTGGATGTAGATGGTCATGGTGTCGCTGGTGAAGTTGCCCAGCCGCCTGCGTCACTCAACCCGCGCATCTTCGTGCCCACGCCTCGCCAGGTCGAGCTGCTGCGGCAGTACAAGAAGCAACACTTCACCCATCATCAGTGGGTCGAGGAGGAGATTGAAGCCTCCAAGGCACTGCGAAGGCGCTACAGCAGCATCGGCGTGGCTGCCGCTCCGGTGCGCACGGTGACGTACGAGCATGAGCAGCGCGTGGTGGAGCGCAAGAAGCGTCCCGCCACGGCCAGCCCCGTGGAGGACGTGGAGGTGACGCAGAACCCTCTCTACGTGTCCGAGTCAGACCCAGCGTTGCTCACGGATGCTGGCACCTACCCAACGACGCAGACGCAGCGCTCGACGCTCTCTGGGGTCCCGCCGACGTCGCCGTCTGCGGTTTCGGGCAACGACACACCGCTGTCGCCCTTCCTGCCACGTGGCATTCTGCGTCATCAGCAGCAGGGGAGAGGCACTGCCACCGCCTTTGCTGGTCGCGTGCCGACTGACGACTTGGTCTCGGAGACGCTGCTCGGTGCCGGGTCGCCGTTGTCGTCCTTCTCCCAGCTGAACGTCTCTCAGACACCACCACCGCTGACACCTGACCTGGCCGATCAAAGCGGCGACATGGACGACAAGACGAGTAGCTCGCAGGGTCGTGCGCCGGCCTCGGCGCTGTCGCAGCACCTGTCCCAGCTGCGTGCCACGCAGGACTCCTTCTATCGCTACATCAGCGATGAGAAGCGCAGTCACTACCTAAACCGCTTGGCTAACATCACGCTGCGCAACAGCGAAACGAACGCGCAGAGCCGTCGTCGTGGCATTGCCAACGAGCGCCGCCTAGAGCGCAAGGGCAATCTGCTGGAGTCGCGTGGTCTGTGGATCACCGATGATAAGGAGCGCGCCAAGCAGGCCGAAGACTACGTCAAGTCCTCCTCCTCTGGACTGTCCGAGTCCACCAAGAACGATGACAAGGCAGCGTCGAAGAACGCGACGGTGGGCAGCGGCACTAGCGAGTCCAGCGACAAGGCCCGAAGTGGCGAGGAGGTCTTCGCCGAAAAGTTCAAGGCCTACCACGCGGCCCAGCGCATCTCCTTTGCGACCTACGCGGAGGACGACGACGACTTGCTGGCGGGGACGGACCCCGACGTGGATCCTCTGCTGCTGCAGGCGGCCGCCGTCGAGTCCAACGCGGCAGGCGACGGTGCGGTGCGGGTGACTCGCCGCGCCGTTCGCCGTCTGCTGCCGAATCGCCTCAACACCGAAGAGGCCTCACCAGCGTTGGTACAGGCGCAGCTGGTACATCGCAGCACCCTCCGCATGGCCAAGCGCGGCCGTGATGAGTAGAGCAGCGCACGTGTATGTGTGTATGTGTGTTGCAGAGATGTGTCGTGTTCGGCGGTGTGTTGCAGGGGGCTAATTTATCCGCGCACAAACACATATATATATCTGCCTTTGCTGTTGAGGTATTTCGGCCCCTGCAGAGGGAGGGCAGATGGAGCTGCAGCGCCAGAACAAGACACATTACCGATCGGTAATGCTCGGAAAGAGGGGGAGGTGGAAGCAAAGAGCTGCTTTCTCTCTCGTTACTGTTATGATACTGGCGTTTTGTGGTAAGTTTATAAACGACATGGGTCGCCAAAGGTGGCCCCAATGTGTTCCTCCTTCCACTTTTGTTTGATGGTGTTGTGGTGAGCCTCCGGCGTGCAGCTTGTGCGTGTCTTGAGGATATATATTAAGAAAAGCTTTCGTTGTTTATTTTGTACATGTTAACACGCTTTTATATATATAACGGAAAAAAAAAAATCCTCTCTGGTAGAGGAGAATGAAAAGCAACGTGATCAGGGCCGTTGCTTTTGTCTTTGTAGGGACCCGAAGGTCCATGTCTATCCTCTTTCCTATTGACGTATTAAGCTACAAAAACTGTTCTTTTTTCTACCTAAATACCTCGATTATGAAAATTGCATGAACAAGAAAGCAAACTGTATATGTGCTTTGTGCTCGGGAATCGCAACGCATTCGACAATTTTTTTTTTTTTTCTGACTTCCTCCGTGGAGCAGGGAGAGGAAAAAAAAACCCTCGGCTCCTCTGCAGTGGAGAAGACACAAAGCACAGGAGTATTGTGTCTGCGCCGTAACCTTGAGTAACTTGAAATGCGTGGTTAGTTCTGAGGAGGAGAGTTGAAAGCCAACTGCGTGCAGCTTGTAGTGCAAATCTTTTTCCTATTGTGATCCTAACATGTTGCCTCTCGTTCTCCTTCGTCGTTTTCTTTCCGAATAAACAACATTGTCTCGTGTCCGTGAGGCTGGCACAGACAGGTACAAGGAAAACAAAACCTATCACAGCAGACTCGCACTGCTGCTCTTTGGTTGCCACCTGTAGACACGCGCGCACACACACAGTGGGTTGCTATTTTCATCTCTTATCTACTACTATTATATAAATTCAAATTGGAACTGTTGTGAAGCGTGCGTTTGCTTCCCTGACAAAGAGAGAGAAAAAAAAAAGCTTCTTACACACACACGAGAGAGAGAAACGCGCCAGCTCCTTTATCCAGTGTGTTTATGCGGAGATGAGCGGCGGCCGGGCGGATGTCACCGCTTTTCAGCTGGCTGCCGAGCTCGTGACTGACGCGCCAACGTCCCCTTCCGCCACGACAACGTCACTACTCGAGCGGAGCAGACGAGACCACAGCAGCGATGGCAGGGAGGCCACATCCGTGACGACGGCACTGCAGGACGCGGTGATGCGCTGGGGCAAGATGAAACAGAGCCTGGACGGTGCAGACGATCAACGAGATGGCCAGCGTGGCGGAGTTTCGTCATCGCCGTCGTCCGGGTTCTTGCGACACTCGTGGCGTCTCGTCGAGGCTGAACGGCGACCTGCATCCCCAGACATGACATCCTCTTCGGTGCATCCGTGGATGCTGGGGCGGCGGTGGGAGCGCGCGGATGACCTGATGCAGGCCAACGCGTTAGGGCGAGCTGTCCAGCAAGAGTTGGGCCAGCGACCAGACGTCGCAAGCGCGTCGGAGCGCTTCTACCAACACGGGCTGCAGCTATGTGGAGAGAGTGCTCGTAGCACCGCTGGGCTGTCTGCCTGCCTCTCCGCCGTCCCTTCCGCGCCAACGCTGGCTTTCTTTTCGTTTTCAGAGGAAGAGTACGACGCCCTCACGCAGCCGCCGCCCTCCCCTGTGCCGCCCTCGACCGTGACATTCACGTATCCGTCGTCCTGCCATCTCGTAGAGCTCTGGGGCAGGTTCGGCAACCCAGTGGTGGTGGTGGATCGTTGGGCAGGCGAGATGGCAGATAAAAGACGGTCCTCGCAGCAAGCACATCCATTTCGCTTCTCTGCTGCGTCGTCGCGCGACACGGAAATGATAAGATCGTCACCGTCGGCAGCTCTGCGTGTAGAGGAGACTAAGGGCGTGGACTTTGCACAAGCCTTTGTCCCGACGGTCGAGCAGGCGTGCGCGGAGTACAGTCGTGTCACAAGCGGGGTGCTAGGGCAGCGCCAGCAGCGGCTCCTGCGTGCCGTTCTCGCGCAACAACAGGAGCAGCAGCAGGAGCAGCAACGGCAGGACAGCGGGCAGACATCGACAACATCTGTGCAGCGAACCGTATCGGCAGTGTCGCGGCGAGACAGCAAGACGTCCTCGCTTCCCTCGGCAGACGCGTCCGGGCACGCACATACGCCCTTTGTTGCCTCCTTCGACCGGTACGCACTTCTGCGCTGTGCGAAGCAGCCAAAGGCAGAGGAAAGACAAGAGGAAAACACGGCCGTGAAGTTGACACTGACACAGGCGGTGCAACGTCCACCGGCGACGCCTCCTGCAGGTACAGCGATGGCGGTGGGAGATGAAACTTCCACAGAACCACCGTCAAGCCCCCCTGCTCCCTCTTCTCCTTCTCTATCCGCCGCAACAGCAGCCGCCGGCCTCACGCCGCAGCAGCACCTCCTCCAGTGTATGACACCCAGCCCCTGGTACACGTTCATGGCAGAGGTCGAGCGACGAGCGGCCGTGAAGGAGCTGTTGGGCTGCGAGAGGGCCACGAACGTGCCCTATCAGCACGCTGCATCGAAGTACCTTTCCTTGGCCACAACAGCAGCCCAGGCGCTGCAACGCGCCGCCTTCATGTTTGACGATCGAGACAGGGAGGGGCAACACCAGGAGTTAGCGGAGGTGGAACAGGATACTTCGTTTGTGTCTCAGAGGAGGGCAGACGATGCGCCAACGACGCCTCGATGTATTGGCCGTGCCCCTCCACGCAGCGCCTTTACCGTGCAGCTGAAGCCACTGCCTGACGTGGACCCAGCGGCGTGGCGAGCCGCGGAGGCCGCAGTGCGGAAGGCAGCCGTCGAGGTACTCGGCATAGATGCGGCAGGTAGCGCAGCACCAGCAGCAGCGTCTGCGCCGGCGTCCTCTGCTCTTAGAGAGCAAGGTCGCCGTGGCAAGCGCGCCAGGGCGGACATTGCGGAAGGATCGCACCACGGCACAAGGTCAGCGAAGCACGAGACAAACGAGAGCGCTAGACGGGCGTCTGCCGCTACGCGGCGCACGAAAAATTCCATTAAGAGAGAG
Organism: Crithidia brevicula; assembly: GCA_030849845.1. Taxonomy (NCBI): domain Eukaryota; phylum Euglenozoa; class Kinetoplastea; order Trypanosomatida; family Trypanosomatidae; genus Crithidia; species Crithidia brevicula. The sequence goes on from JASAOD010001921.1 coordinate 17,955, forward strand.
GAAGCGGAGGAAGAGGCGGGTGGTGACCTCGATGACGGCAGCAACGAGTCCTCCGTGGCCTCCGACGATGGCGGCAGCGACGACGATACATCAGAGAATGGCAGCACATCAAGTGAAGAGGACGATGCGGGAGGTGATAGCAAGGTGGGGTTGGACAAGTCGCTGGAGGAGCTGACGGCGGGTGGTCCGGAGGAAGGCGACGCGAAACGCAAGCGGTCTGCGCAGGGCCGTGGTCGCGGTGGTGGCGCAACTGCTGCTGCTGCAACGCAGGCATCCATCGCACCGTTCTTATCTCGTGTCGCCTCTCCGCCACCGCCGTCACACCTCGCGACGGATCCCAGCTACCGTGACGTGCAGGCGTACATCACCACCGTCATTCCCTGGCGCTGCACTCGACTGCGTGTGGCGGCACAGGCGGGCTGGCTCCTGCCCCCGCCCCCACCGCTGCCCCACTCGCTGACGGACTCGCTGGAGGAGAAGGAGGTGGTTCTTGTGGATGTGCAGGCGATGCTGCCCCCGCCCGCGTCAACGGCTTCGCAGCGTGGTGGTTGGGCCGACGCGACAAGGACAGCAACGAGGCAAGACGCCGCCGACTCGATGGGGTTGAATGCCTCCCCACCCAATAGTGCTGCCACAGGCGCCACCACCGCTGCTCCGTGTGACGACGCACTGTATCGTCCCCTCATGACCGAGGACGAGTACCAGGCACTGCGCAAGATCAGCACGGCAGCGGTGTGCAATCGTGTGGTGAGTCACACGGGCGAGGCGGTGCTTCTCTCACTGCCGCCGACGGTGCCTCGTCTTTACCGCGAAGTGGAGCAGGAGCTGGAGCGGTACCTGTACGACGACACATCCGCCATGATGGAAGTGAACGCCACAGCGCAGTCGCTGATGGCTGCGATTCGGACAGCTTACACCCAAAATACGTACCTGCAGCGCTACACGGCGCGGCTGGAGCACGTTGTGGAGAATCTCAAGAAGGTGGAACAAGAGTGCAGGGAAGCGGAGAAGACGAGTGGTGACGCGACTCTATCGTGACGCCAAGCATCAAGAACAACGCTTAAAAACAAGAAATTAACAAATAAACGAACCATATATTTGAATGGAGTATCAGGCACGTTGCCTCTCATGCGCTTCTACGTTAACGCGCGCGCTGGTACTTTGCGCCTTTTAAGCGAAGATCATCTTAGCACTTCAGGTGTGAGAGTGCAATATACTGTACTGGTTGTGGTCAATGGTCTCTTCGAGAGCCAACACACCCAAGGAGAGGTATTCGTTGAATATATACTATTTCTTCTGTCATGCACCCTTCTCCAACACTGGCACTCATTTAATCCACCTCTGCTCATCGCACTCTCCAATTTTATTTTCTCTGTTCGTTTATGATGCAGCCCTTGTCCACCTCGTTATCCTTTTTCGCGGTATCGCGAACGCCACAGTCTGAGTTACCGGAGCAAACGCATCGGTGCTGAGGTCCGTAGGCGGTTGTGTGTCCAGGCACCCATCCCTGTTAATTTTTTTTTTCCCCCCTTCTCCACTATGACAGAGAATAAAAGTCTACACCTTTGCGAAGACCCAGAGTACAGCACATCACCATAATGCAGCCACCGAAGCGGTTGGCACGCACAACACCTCCGCTTCTCTACCTATTTGAAAGCGCGTCTCGTATTCATAGTACCATCGCAGCCTACCAGCTCAGCGCAGGCGTCATTCCGCGAGCCAACCAGGCGTACACAGGTCTTTCTCTTCGCCAGCAGCGACAGCGACGCAGTTGGAGCACAGGCAGGAGAGGTGCGCCATCGATTGTTTCTTCCGAAAGCTTGCCGACGTTCCTTCGATGGTGCCACACTGCTCGACCGTCCGCAGCAGCCACACGGCGCAGCGCCAGAAGCGCAGGTAACACCCGTCACGAGTGCGCTGCCGTGTGTAGTGCAATGCGTTGGGGGAGCGCGGGGACGTCACCGCTCTTTTACAGCGACGCCTCCGCAACGAAGGCGACGCACGCCAGCGCGAGAGAGCAAACGGAGTTGAAGGAGGCGGTGCTGGCGTGCATCCCGCGTGCTCCGCTCCTCGCCAAGGCCACCGTTTTGTACCAAGTTGTTGCCCAGTACGACCCCGAACTCCCCACGTGCACTCCGTGGTCGGTGGGCGAAGTAGAGGCCATCAAGTCGCCGCCCTCAGGGGCGTATTCGCAACGGCACAACAAGGCTGGCCCACGACACGCGCGTCTTATTCGACTTGTCTACGGCTCCTTCAAGAACTTGCTGCTCGAGATGGCAAGTGAGCGTTGGGACTGCGGCGGCAGCGGCGGCCGCGTGGGTGCTGTGGAGGCAGTGCAGGCAGCGCATGCGGATAGCAAAGACGTGGTGTACCGTGGTGGTGACGGACCCTACAAAGTGTATGTGTCGTGTGATTTGACCTTTGTGACCGTTGCAGCCTCTGCGCAGGAGGCGGGACGCACGTTTGCTCGCGCGTACGAGCCGTTGACATCGCATGACCAACAGTCGATCCTTCGTGAGCTGCAGCAGCCTGTGTCGATGGCGAAGGAAGGAGACGGCAAGCCCGTGGCTCAGTCCTCGTCTTCCTTTCCTTCTGCAGAGGCGATGCCTCGTGGCGACGAGGACGTCGTCTTGGGAGAAGACGATGTGTTGACGCCAGAGGATTGCTGCTACCCGCCCCAAGTCACGCGTGGTAAGCTCACCAGTTCGCAACGCACCGCGCAAATGCGATGCCGGGTGCTCTCCCGTACACTTCAACCCCGCAGCAGCAAAGTAAATGAGGCGCTAATCGAGCTGTACATCCCGTACTTTGGAGATGATTTCGTGCCGCCGCCGCCGCCGTCCTCTTCATCGCAGGCGCCATCCTCAACCGCGCTCTCATCCAAGACGTCGTTGTCTCACGGCTCAGCGCGCGACCCTGGAGCTCGGCAGGCGGCCAACACCTTTACACCACAGCAAATTGGAATGCTGCTCCCCACCTTCTTTGTGCCGATGGACGCCCTCTTGGAGCAGCTGCCCGCTGGCTACACACCGGCGCACGTGCGTGCCATCTTCAGTCAGACCGGTGCGGTGGAAGTGGTTCAGTTGGGCAACGACACGTTTGTGCGCTTTCATGGTGGAAAAAATCTCGACGGCTTCTCCAGTGACATTTCCCGTGCCCAGCAGGAGCGCTTCGATGGCGAGGCAGTGAGCAGTGACGACGGCGCTGACGAAGAGGCGAAGCTGCGCCGCTACATAGCCACCTTCAAGCCCGACCCGTATCACCTTCACGCCTTTCTTCCGCGCTTTCGGCGACCCTTCCAGTGGGTGCCGCTCTACGAGCTCGTGCAGCACGCCCCACCAGCAGTGCAGAACGCGCTTCTGCCTTTGCAGCAGCAACGCACCCTTCTGTACTTTGCCCAGCAGCAGCATCGTGTGCAGTTCACCCCGCAGAAGGGCGGTGCGGTGACGCTGTGCTGCCCACCCACCCGCTCCCTTCACGCCGAGACGACGCCGCTGCCGCAAGTACTGGCGGAGGTGTCCGCCGCGCTGGCCAACCGCGGTGTCGTCTACACGGAAGAAATCGAAAGTGACGCACTGGCGTTGAGTGATTACGCGAAGCGGCACATCATCGCCTACTTCGGTACGCTGCGTCGCTTTCTCTTTCAGCATGAGCGTCACTTCCGCCTGTCCGTCTTTCTCTCCCCCGCAACGGTCTTCAAGGTACGTGCACGAACAGAGGCATCGGGCGATCAAGGCTCGCCGAGCGCGTCGCTGAGCAGCGTGGAGGCGACAACGAAGTCGGACGTGGCGCTCTCCTTGCCCCCTCTACCACCGTCGCTGCCACGGCCGGGCGTTGGCTTCATCACGGCCCCGCAGCCCTCCCACGTCCAAGCGGCCAGTCCAGGTTATGACAGCTTGTTGGGGCAACGCGCAGACGCCCTACACGACGCGAACTTCCTCGGCATTACAAGCGAGGAGAGCCAGCTGGACGCGGACGGCTTCCCCAAGTGGCTTGCCTCGCGCGATCTCGCCGTGCAGCTGGAGGACGAGGCGAAGCTGCGCGACCACCAAGCGGATACGTTGGAGGAGCGCCTGGAAGGCTTGTCCGTGTCCCACGGGCGGCGCAAGATGCGCAAGGTGCGTCGTCGCCTTGCCGCCCAAGCAGACCCAAACTCCCCCTTTAACGATCCCGCCGTGCTGCTCGATGCAATCCTGCGGTACCTGCCCCCCACCCGCCACATCTCCCTCCGCGCGCTGCTCGCGTCGTTGCCCATGTCGATGCAGGACTTTTTACCCAACGACCCCGTTCGCCTCTTCCGCAACGCACCGGAGAAGGTGCAGATCTTTGAGTATCGCCAGTACAATCATCTGCGACTGATACGGCCCGGCCTCCCGCTGCCAGATGGTCGTCTGCGCACGTCGTACACAAGTGAGGAGCTTATTCACTTGATGGCGATGCAGCTGCAGCCTGGACAGTCAAAGGCAGCCATGACGCTCTATGGCTGCCTTCCCTACTGGGCACGTGAAACGATTCGACTTCAGCACCAACACATCACCATGTTTGCGGAACGTCACCCGGAGTACTTCATCGTGGTGTTTGTCGACGCGCTGCGAAAGAAGCCGAATCTAGCGCGTATCTCGCTCATGCGCGCACCACCGCCGCTCCAGAATCGCGACGAGCCCGGGATGGTGCGGGAGGAGATGACATTGGAGGAGCAGGCGGTGATGTTGAAGGCGGATCGCGAAGTGCTCCTCGCTGAGCTGCCACCGGAGTTGCGACGGACGGTCCCATCTGAAAAGGAATCGTAAAAAAAAAAAAATGAAAACATAAACAAAAAAAAACGCAGCAATGAATTATCTGCTGGTTATTAGTGTCAAGAGTGCTTTTGTTCACTGCGGGTTTGCCGTTTGTATTACCTTTTTTTTTTTTTTCTTCCTTTCTTTGGAACGTAAACGTTGTTTTTGGGTCCAAGCGTCGTCACACAGATAACTATATCTACTAAGCAGAGTTCTATTTCTCCACATGAACCCTTTCTTCGTACCAAATCTCCAAGCCGCTAGAGGGAGGGTAGAAGATAATACAAAAAATTAACATCAAGTCGGTGAAATCGAGGGGTAAAAAACAAACAAAAAACACTTAAAACTACAGTGTGCGAGGCATCCTTTTCCTCGTAACGTCCTCCGCGTATTTCTCTCAGCACACAAACACACACACTTTCATCTTCTCTCCTCGCCTCCCACTCCGTTAATGTCAACATACCATGCAGGTCGTTTCACTCTCAACAAAAAAAAAAAATTCTCAAGTAAAACGGACACAAAGCCAGCTGTTGCTCTGCATTCCACTGTGTCCCTCTTTCGTTCCCTTCTTGCAAGAAGAGTACCAAAATACTTACTTGAAAAAACAGCAACACAAAAGTATGGAGGAGACGTACAAGAGTTTGTGTGACACGGTGGTGTCGGAGCACGCGGCCGTCTTTGCCAAGCAAGACCTCGCCCAGCTCCGTGGCTTCATGGACGCGATCAAGCAATGCAACGGCAGCATCTTTGTGCACGGTTGCGGCCGCGAAGGCATCGCTGCCCGCTCCTTCGCGATGCGCCTCACGCACCTTGGCAAGACGACGCACTGGCTGTGGGACGACACCACGCCTGGCATGCACGCTGGCGACCTCTTTATCTGCGTGAACGGCTCTGGGGCTATTGGGAACATCCTGTACATGCACGAGCAGGCAAGGCAGACGGGGGCGGACGTCGCCATGATCACCGGCGATTACGTTCGCTGCCCGAAGGATGTCCAGCACACGCTCTTTGTTCCAGCGATGGTGTACCGTGGCACCTGCACGGATGTGGTGCACTCGGATCAGCCAATGGGGAATCTTTTCGAGCAGCACCTCTTCCTCCTCTTCGACGTTATTGTGATGATGCTGGAGAAGGAGATGGGGCTGAGCCACGACGAGATGGAGGCCCGCCATCGAAACATCGAGTAGAAGCTTACTGTTCGTCCTCTTCTTCTTTGTTTTTGCGTGTAGATATGTGTATGTGTGTGCGTATGCTATTGCTGTCCATCTGACTCCAACATTGGAATGCCATAAGTATACTTGCACAGCTCCTCATCCTCTAATTTACAGATGCACAATGCGTGGTAGCGAGAAGTCAATTCTGTGCAGCGCTCAGCCCTCTCTTCTACTGCCGTAAAAAAAAAAAAAAAACAGCTGTGGTCTTTTCTATCCAACGCCACTGCCGTTACTCTTCCTCGACCAAAAACAACAAAGGCTGAGTTTTCTACACACGTTAAGCTTCGTAGATATAAAACCGTTCGTCTTCTCTTCACTTTTTATCGAAATTTTTCTAGAATTTTTTAAAATGTTAAGCTCCACTCTCACTTCTCTTTTCGACTGAGGTAAACAGACAAGAGAGAGAGCATTGTGCTACGCGTCAAAAAAGTCTATATTGTGTAGGTTTTGTATTGTTTGTTAATTCCATGCATATACATAAACGTTTTTTTTTTTCTCTAAAATTATTATATCGCCTTTTTTTCTACACTTCAACGTTATTCCCGTCCATGAGGACGATAGTCGGACACAGCGTTATAGGAGGGAAAAGCCGTTCGCGATAAACAAAAGTAAAACTTTCAAATTTATTTCTCAACACCGGAAACCCAAAAGCAAAACGTTTGTTTCTTTTTATTATTATTACTTTCTTCTGCACTGTTGAGTTCCCTTTGTGTTCAATTTTTTGTGGGTTGGGATACGTGTTTTGTGTGTCTCCCCATTCGTTAATTATTATATAATTTTTTTTAGCTGATTGCCTGCTATAGCGTTCCCTTTCCCTTTACCGCATCACACACCTTCAGGCGTGTTTGTGTGGGTAGACAGAGAGAGAGTAGCAGAGAACAACGAAGCGCGCACTAGTAATCCAGAGGACCGCCACCACCAAACACCAAATCACACACACACACACACATGAGTACGGAAATGCGCACCACTCAACACGACGTATCGCCCTCGAAAGAAAGCAACAACAACAACAAAATAAGGGGGTATCGCAAAGCGAAAAGACGTATTTCATCCTTTACTTCACCGTTACATCCGGCTCTTTCCTCCACTTGTTTTCTTTCTTCCTTCTCTCTGCGTCTCTTCTTTCGATTATTTTTTCCGGAATTGAACTGAACTCTTGTCCGTTATCCGCTCACCTGACCTCACTTCATCGACGTCCCACACCGCAGAGTTTTACATCGCTTTATATCAGCCTACCCCCTAACCGGTATCCACACTCATTTCTCTATACCACTTCCCCTCCACCCCCCATATCCCTCATCATGTCTGAGATCAACTACGAGAACGGCCAGCCCGCCTACACCGGCGACACCGTCGTCAAGTGCTTTAAGGACAACGGCAACGGGCTGCTCTTCCGCATTGTCAACAACGACGAGCACAAGTGGGCCTTCTACAACGACACCACCAACTACAACATGGTGGTGAAGGTGTCCTTTGGCAAGGACAGCAAGATCGAGACCATCGGCAACACGAAGATGGAGAAGGACGAGGAGAGCGGCGAGTTCAAGTGCGAGCTGCACATCGCCCCCACGACGACGGAGATGTTCATCGAGGGCGAGCCGAACGGCTTCAAGATCAGCTTCGAGGCCAACCCGATCCCGAAGGCGTAAGAGCATCGCTAGAGGTGAATTCTCTCGCTCTCTCTTCTTTTACGAACTTCTTCCATGAGAAAAAAAAAAGTGTGAAAAGGCGTTTCAATTCTAAGGCGTGCGTGCGTGTCTGTGTGTGTGCGTATCTATATGGCCTGTTGAATCTCCTCTAGGAAACCCTTTCACTTCTCTTATATATATATTTTCTGTTTTTTCTTTTTTTTCTCTTCTTTTCGCCGCATTCGCGAACATCGATGTCACTCCGAGGGAGTGAGAGTCGAATAGGACGAAGGGTTTGGCGGTTGAGGGGGCACGTGAAGGAGCTGTCCAGACGAGGAAGCTGTGTCATCTTTCTTTGTTGCTTTTTTTTTGTTTGTTTTGCCTCGAAGCACGAAGCACCTTACAAAAAAAAAAATATCGCAAAAAGAAAAGAAGCAGAGTGGAAAAAGATCCGGAGAAGAAAAAAAAAATAAGAAAAAACAGCGAGAGAGTCACGCCGCTGCGCTTCGTCGTTTATTGTTGCGCAGCACGTAGATTCGGTGTGAACTTCTCCTTTTGTTTTCTCCCTTCCTTCTCTCTCTCTCTCTTCCCTCTTTGTGTGTGTGTGTGTCACTACTTCACGTCGGGATGTTTTTGTCTGCGTTTATGTTTGATGACGTGTCCTGCGTGGTGGTTGAGCCTCTCCCTTTCCGCCCTTCAGTTTCTTCGATCTCTCTTGCCCCTCTATTTTTTTTTTTCTCTCAATAGCTCGTCTGCGCTTTTCGTTTTTCTCTTTTTTTTGTTTTGTGGTTTTCATTGTCGCTTTGCACGATGTTTTCGACTAAGTTTCTTTTTTCGTCACTCTTCTTTGACAAAAAAAAAAAATGTGCTTAAAGAGGAAAACAAAACAAAACAAAAAGATAGAAAGATAGAGCGCACACAAAATCGGGGGCGGTCATGGTATGCCAGTAACGCTGGTTCTTTTGTACTTTAGATGCTGTCACTCTACACCCGCTCCTCTTCCCATTTGCGCTCTATCGATATTCACCTTGTAAGTGATTTTGGAGTGTTGTGTGTGTTTGAGGATGGCGTGACACTGCACAGTGGCCTGTGTACTGCAACTCCGCCGGTGGTGAACGACCTCTGTTGTTGCAGTGGTGCGTCTTGCCCGCACACACACACGCACACACGCACACACACACCGTTTTATAGATGTTCTCTCCTCCTATTTATAAGTTGTTGTGCCGCCCGCTATTTCGTAGTACGATGTCCAACTCTCTTAGCCTCTTGCCTGCATTTTGCTTTTGACACACACTCTCTCTTCTCCTCTTCTAGGCACCACTTGATCCTTTTTTTTTTTTCACCCATTTGTCTGATTTGGGCTGCTGCATTTTTTGTTTGTTTATTTGCAATAGACAGTGTATGAGAGATACCTATACCAACAACGTCCGCGCGCCCCTGTCTTTTCTTTCTCTTTCTCTCTCTCTCTCTCGCTATCACTCTCCACTCATCTCTCTCTGTATGTATATATAGATATACATGCACAGCGATAAAGTCTCCTATCTGAATGGTCAGCCGACCTACACCGGCGACACCGTCGTAAAGTGCTTCGCCGGCAGTCACAACGGGCTGCTCTTTCGCATTGTCAACAACGAAGAGTACAAGTGGGCCTTTTACAACGACACCACCGACTACGTTTTCACGGTGCGCGTCTGCTTCGGTGGTCTCAGCAAGGTGGAACCTCTTCAGCACACCACCATGAAGCGCAACTTCTGGACGACCGAGTTCGAACTCGAGACGACGGTGGCCCCTGGTGCGACGGAGATGTTCGCCGAGGGCGAGCCGAACGGCTTTACGATCAGTTTTATGGCGCAGCGCCGATCGAAACGGACGGGCCAGCTGACAAAGCCGGTGACAATCGAGGCCCCACCGCCGCCACCGCCACCATCGCCACCGGTCGACGAAGAACACATGTTTAGCAGCTCCGAGGACGATGGCGATGCAAACTGGCAGCGCGGAGGAAAGCATGGAGGCACCGCAGCTATCGATACGCCCTTTTGAGAAAAAAACAAACAAGCAAAGGGGTCTACAAACTAAACTTCTCCATACGAAAAGTACGAGCGCACAATAATGTTTTTTTATGTTTTATTCTCCTCGGAAGCTGTCGAGGCGAATCAAAACGCTCGTCGCACCCTCGAAACGAACAAACCAGAATACATATAAAAAAACAATCCAAGTGCCATGTCTGTGAGGAGGCAGAGGTCCCTGTTCTCAATGTCCTCTGTTGTTGCTGCCCTTTACAGCGTATATAAGGGAAAAGCAGACCCCCTCGCCGCTTCTTCGGTTTTGTTTCCTCCTCCTTGGAAGCTTTGCGTCACCTCAACTATACCGTGTTTCTTTTTTTTTCCATTTTATTTATATTGGTAGTGCCTTTTTTGTAAAATATACACATACATATCGTGTAGTCGCTGCTCCTCAATGGATAGGGGCAAAGGTTTGTTCAATTGTCTGTGCTTTCGATGAGCTGCGACAGTGCACGGAGGTGCAAATGCGTGGTTTTTGGCCCTTCTTTCTTCGTGCCCGGTACGTGTAGCGTTTTCTGCATTATACAACGTCTCTTTTTCTTTTTTTCTTTTCTTTTGAGGTCGGGTGAAGGGAGGATACTCGCGCTTTGGCAAATGTATAAGAAGCGTTGTGAAATTCTACCTCAAAGTGATAGCAACAACATTACCTTGCACTTTTTTTTGTTTTAAAAACCAAAAAGGAATGAAATACACCAAATACGAATTATTTCGAGGATATACATGTGTTTGACAGGTCAATATTAAAATGGGCACTCACCGACGTATTCTTTGTTATTATTTTTCTCTTTTTTTTTCTCCTCAGATTTGAACGCTTGTCGCCGCAGCACATAAGTATATTACCGCTGCGGCTTATATATCAACAAGTCTTCTTTTTTCTTTTTTTTGTGTGTGTGTGTGTCTTTCTTGTTTCTTTAAATTTATATTGGCTTCTTCCCATACCCAAATCATCACACTATGAACAGGCGGGAGTGGTGGTGATAGTGAACTATTCCTTGTTTTATGAATAGTATCATGTTCGTGGCTGTTATGCAACGTCTGTGAGAGTGAGGACATCACGCAAAAAACAAAAAAAGCTAAGGATAAAAGAAAACAAAGAAAACTCCAATGCATATAAATAGGAAACGGTAAGCAATGCTTCTCTTTCTTCATTTCTATTTAATTTTATTCATATATATCCACTTCACGAGCAGAAGAAGAAGACGGGGCAGGGGTACGACAGAGTCATCAGAGACTCATAAACATGGGCGGCCTCTCTTTCACCCCCTTTTTGTTTCTTCTTCTTCTTCCACCGCTTTCCAAAGTCTAACAAAGAAGCTGTGTCATAATTTATTTATTTATTTATTTCGTGTGTGTTTGTGTGTGTGTGATGTCAATAATATGTGAAGCATCAGTGATGTTGAGAACTGGTGTTTGTTTGTTTGTCTTCGCTTGTCTCTCTTTTTCTCCCTCTAACTTTCTTTCCTTTCGCTCTTTCCGACCAGCGAGCAAACCTGGCCATAAAAAAAAATGCCCAAGAGAATGATATTGAGTCCCGTTTGTAACTTTTTTTTGTGCACGTTCTTCCTTTCAGGAGTTTTTTTTTTTCAACGTAAACATATCTATGCAATACCTTTTATCATCTTCTCTTCTATTGTGTTGGTTGCGTACATATATAACGACACGATGCTAACGCGTTACTGAAGCAGCCCGGTGGTCTGCTTAGCGCTCTTTACAAACCTTTCTCTTATTGTTGTTTGCGTGGATCTCTCACGTTTCTTACTTCCCAGCAGCGCTACCTTGTATAAAGCCAAAAAAAAAAGAATCAATAATGACAAACATCAATAACAAAGCATACCGAATCAACAACAACAACAAAAGATGCGCTCTCGGTTTAAAAAAAATGTGAAGTATGTTTTTGCTTTTTTGCGAAGGCACAGACAGCTAATCGTGTTCATCGTTCTCGTTTGACGTTACGCCTCACTTACAACTGCGCGCATGTGTGTCTCGGCCCCTGTTTTTTCAACCCCTGCTCTCCCTCTTTCTCTCTGTCTCTCCTTTCCCACATGGTAAAGATGGCTCCTTCATAGCCTCATCTCAAGCCTCTTTCACGCGCATCCATTCTCTTTCAACTAAGCACAACAATCCTAAACCCAAAGCCTCTTTTTTTTTTCTTCACAATCCTCTTGTGGAAATCGGCTACCATCAACCTTTTTTTCTCCCCAATTTCCAGCGACGCTGAGAACTCATATTTATTTTTCCCCTATCATCATCATTGTTACCGCTATCATTGTTATTAGCCTTTAGTGTACGTTGTTTTGATTTTGTCTGTTTACACTCATCTCACCCGTGTTTCTGTTGAAAAGCGTTTCATCTCTCTCTTTCTCTCTCTCTCTCCTTCGCTGAAGAATAAAAACAAAGAACAAAATAGAGTATCGTCTCACACATTTCGCACACTGTCACTTTCCCCCCTTTTGGTTTATTTTAAACTCTTGTATTGACTCCCCTTTTGTTCCCCTCGTCATATTAAGGTGAGACATAAATTTCTTTGTTTGGCATCCATTGATTCTTCTTCTTTTTTATTTTTTTTTCATTTTCCTTTTGAACGCAAGAAAAGAGCAACAGCAGCAACAGCAACAGAGAAAGGCGAAACAAGAAAAAGAAAAAAAAAGAAAAAAAAAGAGCAACGAGATGAAGGCCACTATCCTTACTTTCATAGAACGTCCAGAGGCAACGCCGGTGGTAGAGGAGAAGGAGGAGAAGTCCGTCACCGTCGCCGCCATCGCCGACCCCGCGGAGGAAAAAGACGCATCCACCACGGCGATGGAAGCGAGCAGGCCGCAGCTGACACGCGACTCCGTCTTCCGCAACGCGTCCGTCAGCGGCGTTTCCCTCTTCGGCGACGAGGACATCGACTACAAGAACGAAGGGCCCTCCTACACGGGCAATCGCACCTTCAAGTGCTTCAAGAATCGCGGCAACGGGCTGCTCTTCCGCATCGTCAACGACGACGAGCACAAGTGGGCCTTCTACAACGACCTCAATGACTATACGATGATTGTGACCTGCACGGTGGGGGCCACAAGCCAGGTGAAGCCGCTGGGGCAGACAACGAAGACGGTGAATGCAACGACGGGAGAAACGGTTTTGCAGGTGACGGTTGGACCGGTAGAGACGCAGATGTTCCTTGATGGCGTGCCGAAGGGCTTCAAGCTGAGCTACGAGGCACGCCCCATTCCACGCGCGGAGTGCTTGGCGAGGCACCTCGTTATCTCGGACGCCAACCGCATCTCGGCGACGGCGGACGCGGAGTCGATGCCCAGGAACAGCGTGCCAAACTGACGGTAGATGAGAAGAAAAGACGACACGGCTACCTGATCAAAAAAAGAATAATTAGAATTGTTTAAAAAAAAAAAAGGAGGGGATACGAAACGAAGGGAACAACACGTTCGTTTAGGGTGAAGTGTGCAGTTGCTGTCCAGAATCTACAGCAGGTTTTCCTTCTCATTTTATCTTTTCTTTTAGTAGCACACTTTAAGGAGACAGAGAAAGGAAAGAGGCAACGACAAGGGCGGGGTGTGTGTGGAGGGAAGAGGAGGTAAGGTGTTGCCAAAGCAAACGAGAGAGAGAGAGTGGCCTCTTCGTTCTTCGTGCTCCCACCCGCTTTACTGGGCACGCGTATTACGTCAACACATGGCTGGTCATTCTCTTCCCGATTCTCCTCCTATCATGCGCACAAAAACAAAACAAAAGCACACAAACCCTTTCGAAGTCGTATCTGAAGACGAGGATTTTTTTTTTTTTTCGTCATGAAAATAGGAATTACAGAGAGCACCTTTTTCTGTGTGTGTAATGCTGCCCCTCCCCCTTTTTTTTTTTTTTTGAGAGGTGTTGCATGTAAGGTGGCCGAAGCAGTCAGGATGGCGGGTGGAGTTGTATCGTGGAGTGCCTGAACGTATTCCTTTCACATCACTTCGTAGCAGACACAAACAATTTTTTTTTTTCTTTCAACGCTCCTCTTTGCCTTGACCGGAAGTAAATCTCTCTTTCTTTCTTTCTTGTTGTCTCCGCTGAGACAACGCCGTACACCTTTACTCTTCTTTTAGTTTTTCTTCAGCCTTCTCACTTCTCCTTCGTTGTTGGATTTTTTTTTTTTTCTTGTGAGGATGCGTTTGACGTAGAGGACTTGTCGTGTTCTTTGTCCATCTCTCTCTCTCTCTTTCATCGTCTTTGCCCATTGAATTCATTTTTATTTTTTTTTTACTTGCGTACTGTTCCCACTCCCGCTTTTTCATTCCTATCGTACAAAAAAAAAAAAGGATTGCATGCTTGTCTAGGAATGTACAGCTATCAACCTCTGCATAGGAAGTCTGGCGGTGCAACAATATACCTTTCCTCTTCTATATATATATACACACACACACACACATGCACACAAACAGTTTCTCACAATCGTGTAACGCTACCGAAAGAACGGTGGTAAAAAAAAAATTCAACAATCCTTTTTTTTTTTGAATTTCTGCTTACTTTCCTCCCTTCCACTTATTTCTCTCATGAGCCTCTCCTTAGTATGATGACCACATCTAGAAAAAAATATTCCTAATTTTTCTTTTTTTTGGCTTTCAACTCTGTTTGCTTTGTGAACCATATTTTAAAAAAAGAATAACAGCGGCATCTTCTTTCAGTAATTGTGTGTCCCCCGGCGCCCCTCATAAACTTCCTCCAGGTCTGGGGTAGAGCCACGTCAGCAAACATACAAACAGAAGCACACACGCATACGCAGGGTACTAGTGAAGGCTCTGTGTGCTTTTTGCTTTCATCTTCCTCTTCGTTTTTCTGTTTTTTTTTTTTCTCTTTCTCTCTAACGCATTACCGTCGTCGATGGTGTCGTTGTTGTTCTAATTCAACCGGCGTCCCGCTGTCGCGCCTAACAGACGTTTTGATTTATTTATTCTGAATTTCTTTTCCCCTTCCTTTTTTGTTCTGCAACTGGTTTTCATTACATAGCCGCTGTCTTGCCCGCGCCGCCTTCTTTTGAGCGCTCTTTGGCGAGTCCTCTTCCTTCTTTTTTTCTGTTCTTTGCCTCCTCACATGTCGCACTGCACTTTGGCCGGAGGAAACGCACCGGGTAACCTCTGTTCTTTTTTTTTTTGTCTCGTGTGTGTGTGTTTATGTTGTTCATGCCCCCACTCTTTATTCCTCTTGACCTTTGTGTTGTGCGTCTACTCCATTCGTCCTATTTTTCTTCTTTTATTTAAAAATTTATCCAAATCATTTTCTTTTTTACTTTTGAAACTTCCGCTTCCGCTTGTCGATGCGGGTGCAGGTGTGTGTGTGTGTGTGTGTGTGTGTGTGTGTGTCTTTGTGAATGGAGAGGGAGAGGGAGAAGCGGTGTGTCCCTGCTCCTCTCTCTCTCTCTTTCTGTGGTGCGGTAATAGGCGCAGGTGTGAGATGGGAGTTTACCATTCATGTTTCTCTCAGCTGTTCCTGTGCAGCTAATGGTTTTCTTTTTTCTTTTTTTTCTTTTCGAGGCGTCTTGCCAAATCGCGACGGGATGTATTCGATCGTCAAGTGTGCTCTGTCCCTCCCATCATCGAGAAGAACAAAAATACGCGTTTCTCGACGCTCGTTGCATCCTTTCAATCGTGGGCCAAACATATTTTTCTGTTTGCCTCTTCTTGACGTTACCTTTCTAACAATTTAAAAAAAAAAATTGCACCGGAGTGTTCTAATTACGTGCTACTGTTGTACCTTGTTTTTGTGTATCTGTGTGGGTACATTGGCAACTTTTATGAAACGTTGTCTTGCTTGTTTCTCACAGGGTGGTATGCACGCGTCCCTTCGACCTCGCCTATTTGTGTTCCTTTGTATTATTGTCTGTACCTCGATTCTATCTTCTTGTTGTGTTTGTGTGTTCGTTTTTTTTTTTTCTGTACTCGTGCTCGCTGCCGTTTTTCTATAGAGTCGTGGTGAAACAATCTTAAAAATATATCTCTATACAAATAGTGGAGGATGTTGTAGATCATAATGAAGAATGAGAAAAAAAAAAAAAGCGAAGTGCTGCTGCGACTGCGGCCGACGAGTACAAGAAGCGTGGCGTTTATGTTCGTGTCTATCTGTGTGTAAGTGTGTGTGTTTGTGAGAGAGAGAGAGAGAATGCGTTTGTGCGTGTGTGTGTCAGAGAGCGCTGTTGTTTAACGCTGGAAGTCCATCTTGACGACGATCAGTTCAATCGACGACTCCATCAGAGTAGAAACAAAAATTAAAGCAAGAGTAACAAAATACATATATTCAACCTGTCGAGGCTAGCTGCCAAAACCGTTTCCCGGGAGCCTTTCTTTTTTGTTTGTGTACGATGTTCCCATTGAAAGTGGGAGGTCAACGTACAGCAGGAATATGCAGCGGGTGAAGGTGCCAACAAGCGCGCTTCAGGTGGAGAAAACAAACAAAAACAAACATTTGACGCGCCGCACCTCCCTCTCTCTCGGCGACTACCGCACGCGTAAACGCGGCGCACTCGACCTCGCCTTTTACTTTCTCTCTCCTTCCCAACTCTCTCTCTCTCTTTGTTGTGATTCCTTGCCCCCTCTTATTCTTCTCTTTCGTTTGTGCATATATATGTCTGTATCCCGATCCCCGTAAATAAAACACGGTCAAACAAACGAATACGCACGGCAACGCACAGATTACCCAGTCTTCACGGCCATTACACCCCTTAACCGGTATCCCCACTCATTTCTCTCTACCACTTCCCCTCCACCCCCCCGTATCCCTCAACATGTCTGAGATCAACTACGAGAACGGCCAGCCCGCCTACACCGGCGACACCGTCGTCAAGTGCTTCAAGGACAACGGTAACGGGCTGCTCTTCCGCATTGTCAACAACGACGAGCACAAGTGGGCCTTCTACAACGACACCACCAACTACAACATGGTGGTGAGGGTGTCCTTTGGCAAGGACAGCAAGATCGAGACCATCGGCAACACGAAGATGGAGAAGGACGAGGAGAGCGGCGAGTTCAAGTGCGAGCTGCACATCGCCCCCACGACGACGGAGATGTTCATCGAGGGCGAGCCGAACGGCTTCAAGATCAGCTTCGAGGCCAACCCGATCCCGAAGGCGTAAGAGCATCGCTAGAGGTGAATTCTCTCGCACTCTCTCTTCTTTTACAAACTTCTTCCATGAGAAAAAAAATTGGAAATTGTGAGAAGGGCAGCGGAGTGGCCTGACAAGGAGGACGGAGCGCGAAGGAACGCAAAGAGTACAGTGGGGAGGGAGAGAGGGTGGCGCGCATGTCGAACGCGATAGCGTTTACGTACATGTGCGTGCCTGTGTGTGTGTTCGTGAGTGTGAGCGACCTCTCCTTCCATCCCTTCTCACTGTGTGCCTTTCAACACAAAACCACTGCAGCTGTCTCAATTTCTCTCTCTCTCTCCTTCTTCCCATCTCACGTTTTCATTCTGTAGAATATCTTTATTTATTTGTTTTCTTATTTTTCTGTTCGAACCCGACGTGAACGAACTTTCCCACGTGCCTCTCCACATCAATTCCTTGCTCTTGGTTGTTTTTTTTGGTGATGTTGATCGAGGTTTTCTTTATTCACTCTGGAGTGCGCACGTGTGGACTGTCGAATCTCTGTCTCAAATACTTTTTTTTTCTCTGTCATGTCCAAAAAAAAATTCTTTTCTGTTTTTCTTCTCGGTTGTTTGTATTAGTGTGGAGGAACCGCCTTTTCTCTTCCTGTTCTGTTTCCTCTCGACGTATATACCCACTTCAAGGGAGAGAAAGAGAGAGATAGAGGCCACAGTACGATTTCATTCATTTTTCTCGCTTTTTTTTTCTTACTCTATATGCACGCGTTGTTTTGCTTTTACATGCACGCGCTTTGCCTTCTCCGGTGTATCAGCCGTTGAGAAAGGAGGGCCACAGGTGAAGAAGAGTGAGAATAAAAAAACTTGGAAAAAAAAAGGAAAAGGTCTGAAGTAGATGGACAGACACTTAGAGAACGACGAAAGAGATTGTGCAATGTGCTCCCCTTCTTTACTATTTTTTTAAAATTGGGGAGGGGGGGGGCGTGTACGTAATCATTGAAACAAACGCTGCACTTTACCCCGTCTGGAAAACAAACACATAACTCTATTTCTCTCTCTTTCTCCATGGTGTTTGATGATGTTGGTTATTATCATTATCTACCTCACTTCGTATATATATCGTTATCGTTGCACGCTCTTGCCGAAGCGGACCGGGTAAACAAACCAAAAACAGAAAAAAGATACATAGCAGAAGCAGCTCAAGGCGTTGCCATATCTCGCGTAGTGCTGGACTTAGTTGTGCTGTGTACGTTTCCCTTGTCTTGTGTCCTCTTTTCTCTTCTTTAAGGGGGGGGGGTATGAAAGAGCGATGGAGAATGGACGGATGAGAGCTAGATAATGTACCTCTCTCACGCACACACACTCACACACACAAACTTGCTCATTTTCGGATGATGATGGATCAATGCCGGTGGTCACGCGTCAAACTCAACGACGAAACGGATATGGATGATACGTTAAAGAGTGAATCTGAAAAGACAAGTGGTAATAGATGCAGCATATCGATACACCGTGGATTCAGCCGCTGCGGTGGAAACTCCACAAGTTCGTTCTCTCACTCTCTCTCTACTTCTACCTCTCTCAAACCTTTCTCTTCTTGGTGGACGCTCTGTGCATTGACTTGCTGCTCTTCTATTCTTCTTATATATATATTTTTATTATTATTATGCGGACACACATTATCTCCAAAAGACCTTCCGTGGACAACGTTCTGTGACACCTCACATCTCTCATTTTTACCTCACTATTTCGGCTTGATTCAAACGCTGAAGTCTCAGCCTATCATTCATTATATTCTTGATATATATATATTCCGCATTTGTACTGCTTTCCCGCACCCCACCGCCGTACAGCTCTTTCTCTCTCTCTCTCTCTTCCATCTTTTGTTCGATCATTTGTGTCTCATTTTCTCTCTCTTTCCCCATCCTTCATCATGTCTGATATCAGCTACGAGAACGGTGCGCCGACCTACACGGGCAACACCATCGTCAAATGCTTCAAGGACAACGGCAACGGGCTGCTCTTCCGCATCGAGAACGATTTGGAGATGAAGTGGGCCTTCTACAACGACACGACAAAGTACAACATGAACGTTAAGATTGTATTTGGCAAGACGAGCGAGATTGCACCGCTGGGCAACACAACGCTCACCAAAGATGAGGAAACAGGAGAGCTGATTTGTGAGGTGGCGGTGGCTCCCACGACGACGGAGATGTTCATCGAGGGCGACCCGAACGGCTTCAAGATGAGCATCGATGCCAAGCCGATCCCGAAAAAGACAAAGAACTAAAGCGGCAAACACTCTCAACATGCCTTTTTTAAATTTTTTTTTCTGTTATGGCGCACAGCAGAGCAACTGCTGCAATGCAGTGCGTATTGAGCGTGTGCGTTTCAGTCATGGTTTTTTATTTTTCTCTCCAATCTTTTCGTTCAATCTGTTTCTTGCCTGTGTCAGGTGCCCCTCAAATTTTTTTTGTAGATTCACGACGCAAGCAAACGCTCAATGGTGAGTGTGCTTGCCGCAGAAATGTGCAGTCGTATTACTCATTTTTTATTTTCCATTATTTTAACTGATGAATGGTTTCATCTTCTTTAACATCTTCGCTTGCTTTCTTCTTTTTTTTATCCTTCTTCCGGCGAGATCGTTTTGCGTATGCTCCTCTCGCTTCACTTCATTGTCTCCAGAATTACTTTCTTTTATTATTATTATTATTTTCTCTTTGCCTTTCTCCATCGTCTCGTATACCTCGATGGTGTGGAGCGCTGCCTCGTCCCACGCTAACGTAGCAGAATAGCAACATTAAAAAACTATGCTAAAACTGTGTTCTGGCGATTCACGCTCACTCTCTTTTTCTTTCACTATATATACTTTAAACACCAATATGTAGCAGCGCTGTCTTATTCCCCTCTCACCTCTATCTTTCAACTTCACCTTTGGCGCTTTCTTTTCTCTCTCCCTCTCTCTTTCCCATCACATCCCCCGTTGTCAAGCCAACTATTCGCAACAAGGCGCATTCGTAGGAAAACTCCAACATCGCGGCCGCTTACGCTGAATTGTATTCTGCTACATCACATATACACAGACACACGCTTAACCACGTGAGTCATTATTATTATTTTTCTCAGCTATCTATACGAATCACCTCTCTCAACAAATACTTACATACACACACGTACACATTATTTGCTCTTTTTTTCATCCTTTTTGATTCGTTTCTTACTATTCACCTCTATTGGCACGAAACAAACAACATATCCCGTGACGCACACGTCTTTCCGTGACTCGTCAACCTGTTTATTACGTTCTTATCACAACGAGCGTTGCTCCGCCGCCGCTCTGACAAACAAATATAAAAACACCTGCATCTCAACAAACTTAAATTGCCACATTTTCTCTCTGTATCCATCCGCATCTCTACCCGTGTTCAATTGAGAGAACACCACACGTGCTCGACTTTAAGGAAACCTTTTACCTCTTTCACCCGAGCGCTTGTTTTGCTGTCTTTTAACTTTTCTTAACATTAGTGAGTTAATTCGATAAGCGCGCGCACTCTTCACTCGTTTTCTTGTTGCGGCCATGGCAGACGATCTCGCCACGCTGCACAGCTTCGGCGCCTTTCAAGATGAGGGGGAGATGCGGCTGGAGGTGGCCGCACGCGTCGTTGCCCAGTCCTCTCGCGCCGCCCTCGAGGACGAGGAAAAAGTCGCCCAGGCGTGGCGCGACCTGGAGGAGGCGGAGCACCGGGTCTCTGAGCTGGACCTGGAGTTGAGCGAGGCCCAGCTCGCCGCCGCACAGGACGCGGCCCCGCTCCCCTCCAGCACAGCCGCCAACGCCTCCTCCAGCAGCCCGGCCACCGCAATACGTCGGGTGACGGACATTCGCTTTCAGTTGAACGCCGCGAAGACCGAGCTGAAGCGGCGGGATGCGTTGCTGCGACAGACACAGCAGCAGGTGGACCGTCGACAGGCCGCACGGCTGGAAGAGGCGAAGCGGCGGGAGAGGGCTCAGGCGGCAGCGGACGCGCAGACGGCAGCCACGCCGCGAACGGTGCCCGTGACGACGCACGCCACACCACCCACGGTCATTGCGGCGGCTCGCAGTGCACGCCACGGCGGTGCGTCATCGCCTGCGGGTCCAGGGGGCGTCGCCGCTCTTGCCTCGCCTGCGCCAAGCAAGACGGTGACGCGCGTCTTTCACGGGACGCCACGCCACCTTGGCGGTGTCACCCAGAGTGAGTACAGCGGTGGCGACGTGCTGCCGTCGCTCAGCCGGGTCCAGGTCACGCGTGCCGACATCCGCTCTAAGCAGCGCCGCTATCAGGATGACTCAGACATGACGCACTACATGGATCGCATTGCGAAGCGTCAACGGCTGGAGGGCATTGCACAAAAACAGCGCCAGCAGGCTGCCACTGCCGCCGCGTCCTCGTCGTCCATCTCGGGTGTGACGCCGAGCGCGTCGGCCCTCGCTGCCGTCAAGAAAACTGAGGTGAAGGCCGAAGTTGTGGTGGGGAAGGAGGACGAGAGGAACCGGCGGAGCTCCGCTAACACCGCGACGACCGCGACAGCAGCAGCAGTGAAAGACAGCCGTCGCCGTGATGAGGCTGCACAGGTGAAGCAAGAGCCGGGCTCGGAGAAGGTGACGAGACGGAAATCGTCCGCAACATCACTGAAGAAGGAGGAAGAGCAAGAAGACGAGGAGGAGGAGTTGGTGCCTTCAATCCCACAACCCGTGAAGACGGAAGCGACGCCCAACTCCGTTTACGGCAGCGTGGAGGCCAGTGCGGTGATCGACGTGGACGCGTTGATGGAGGACGACGACGATGACGCGGTAGAGGCGGCCATGCACCACGCCGCCACCCAGCTGCACCACGCAGGTAGTCAGAGCTGCAGCCAGGCCGATGGGAGCGCACCAGCGACCCCACACCAACCACCAACGCCATTGTCGCCATCCTCGGCACCGCAGCCAGATATTCTGGAGAATGGGGACATTGTGGTGGAGATGGAGGAAGTGACGCTCATGCCCGGCGTGCACATGGATGCCACCATCTACAGCCGCCTCCTCGACTATCAGCAAGAAGGACTGCTGTGGCTGCTGTCTTTGCACGCCCGTCGATCCGGCGGCATCCTGGGCGATGAAATGGGCCTTGGCAAAACCATTCAAGTCGCCGCCCTCCTCAACGCCCTGCAGCACTCCTCGATGCTGCGTGGCCCGGTGTTGATAGTCACGCCCATGACGGTGCTGCGGCAGTGGCTGGCCGAGCTGCACCGCTGGGCACCCTATCTGCGTTCGTGTGTCATGCACGAGAGCAACAACAGCAGCAGCGGGGAGTCCACACGCGAGGCGCTCTTGCGCTCTGTTCAGGGCACTCCGGCGGTCGTCATCACGACCTTCGCAGCCATGCGTGCGCACTGCGGCCTGCTTCAGCGCACCGGCTTTCAGTACGTCATTCTCGACGAGGGCCACAAGATCAGCAACCCAGAGGCGGGTATCACCCTTGCCGCCAAGTCCTTCACGACGCCGCATCGCCTCATCCTCAGTGGCAGCCCGATCCAGAACTCGCTGAAGGAGCTGTGGTGTTTGTTCGACTTTGTCCGGCCGGGGCTGCTGGGCACGATGAACCGCTTTGTTGACGAGTTCGAAACCCCGATTGCGCAGAGCCGCAACGTGCGTGCAACGCAGCTGTCCCTGGCGACGGCGGTGGAGTGCGCCAAGACGCTGCAGGCCCACATCGCCCCGTATCTTCTCCGACGCCTGAAGAGGCAGGTGAACACGAAACTGCCACCCAAGTACGAGCGCGTGCTGCGCGTGCCGCTGACGGATCAGCAGCTGGAGCAGTACGTGCATGTCCTCTCCTCTCCGGTGGTGCAGCGTCTCTTTGCGCAGACGGTCATGTACGGCAACATCTCTGGCGAGCTGAACCGCGATGGCCGCGATAGCAGCGGCTCCCTGCACGTTGCCGGACCGCGGCTGAACATGGCCACTCGGCGCAACAACAGTGGGTTGCGCATGGAGTCCTTCCGACTGATGAATCAACTTCGGCAGATCTGCAACCACGCCGACATCTACGCCGTCCAGCGCGGGGCCGACGAGGAGGATCGCATGACGATGCACCGCAGCAGCAGCAGCAGCAGCGCTAATAAATTAACGAGCCGCGGCCCTCTACGCCCAGGCCAACACCGCTCTTTCCGGAGCAACAACCCCGTCAATCTGCAAGGCAGCGGGAAGCTGAACGCACTGTTGATGATGTTGCAGGAGTGGAAGTCGTTTGGTCACCGCGTGCTGGTGTTCTCCCAGACCCGGATGATGCTGGACATCATTGAAAATATGTGCGAGCAGCAGAGCTACACCTACATCCGCATGGACGGCGCCACCAACGGCCATCACCGGCAGGAGCTGATGGATCGCTTCAACGAGGACGCCTCCATCTTTGTGGCCTTGCTGACGACGCGTGTGGGCGGCATCGGGGTGAACCTCATCGGCGCCGACCGCGTCGTGATCTTCGACCCAGACTGGAACCCGATCACCGATGTGCAGGCGCGTGAGCGGGCGTGGCGCATTGGCCAACGTCGTGAGGTCTGCGTGTACCGCCTCATCACCAGCGGCAGCGTGGAAGAGGTGATCTTGCGCCGACAGCTGGCGAAGATGTACGTGACCGACAAGGTCCTCAACGATCCCGAGCTGCAGCGGTTCTTCCATGTGCAGGACAGCTTCATGGAGAACTTCCTTCTGGGCTCCGAGTACGAGGCGCGGGTGCCGCTGGACAAGCGTTACCTTCTCACCGCCCACGAGCTGCACAAGCCGACGACAGGGTCGAGGGGAGTCTCCAACAACGGCAGCAGCGCCTCCGCGCGTCGAGGCGGTACAACGGATGAGACACTGGGGGATTACGGTGCGGCAGAGTTCAACACCGACAGCGACACCAGCGACAGTGAGGATGACGATGGCGGCGAGGGCGTAACGGGCACGGCGAAGCGGCGGGCGGCGAAGGCGCCAAAGGTGGAGCGCGACTTCGGCTTGTTGGTGCCCGTGAAGGACGAAGGCGTTGAGGAGGACGCCAACGACACAGCAACGGTACTCGGTGCTGCAGCGGGGGCGACAGCGAAAGGAACGGAGCGTGGGGAGACGCGACTGCTGCAGAGCCTGGTGGACCATCAAGATGTGGTTGTGGCAGGCAGCGATCGAGTAGCGCACCGCCTTGCCCGGCAGAAGGCGCAGGAGATGTTGCGCCGGGTGGCGTCGCAGCAGTCCGTGACGGAGACGATGCGGGAGCAACAAAAGCAATTCAGCTTGTTGAGCGCGCTGGAAGACAAGAAAGCCGCGGAGGCTGCCGATCGAGAGGACAAGAAGCGCTACTACAAGGAGGAAATGGCTGCGGCAGCGGCAGCGAAGAGGCGACGTGAATAGGAAGACTCTGTTTCCCTGTTTTCTTTGTTGTTGTTATTAATATCACCATATATATATATATGCTGTTCTCCGTTATCTGACTTTTGCTTGCTTGACGCCCACTTTGCGGACCGTAGTGCCAATCCTTTTTTTTCTTTCTTTCTTGCCTGTACTTTATACCCTTGCTTTCTCAGGCACTCTGCAGCCGATGCTTGCAGTCCCGTAGTTGGAGGCGGCATTCCTTATAATTATTATTTTGTGTCTGCGGACTCTATTCTCCGTGTGCGTGCTTCTGCCACCGCTTTCTTATCACGGTTCAAGACGGTGTTGTGTCTATTCAGGTGTCGATGCTAAAAAAAAGGGGGAAGAGAACCTATATAATAAAAAAAAGAACATGACAGAGTAACTGAGAGAAAAGTGTGTGCATGCGCTTACATACAAAGACATAAATCATCCTTCGTTAGTGTGTCGTGTCGCTTAGCGTGGCAAAACGTTGCTTATCGCGTCATTACGGGCACTGCTGGGGATGGCAGTGAACACCTTTAGAGAGAGTACCAGAGTTAACGAGGAAGATGATGGAGTTGTGTGCCAGATCTCTCTTAGTGACTCGGCCTCTCCAAACGTTCCAATGTTTTTTGTTTGGCTCTTCTTCTCACAAGCTACGGAGGACAATTGCAACATGATTTGCACCACCATGTGCATCCGTCAGGTAAGGCGTTTTCTTGCTGTCCAACTCTCATCTCTTTCCTCTCGCCTCCTCCTCCTCCTCTGCATGCCTCTTCCATTTCTTCCTGCGTGCTGTTGTGTGGCTCTGCTCTCCTCCCTTCTCTCACCTGGGCATACGTAACGCCATCCCTGCTGCCACGCCTCCTATTTTTCTCGTTATCGATTGCACCATGTTTGAACCCACACAGTGGACGCCGCTCGTAGGGCAGAACACCCCCCGAAAAACCTCTTCTCCCCGGCTCACCGCTTCTTTCTCTGCTCTCCCGCTCGCTCACCTGTCGTCATTTTTTACTTCATTTTTATTTATCTTTCTGTGTGTCCGTTGTGTGTGTGTTTGTGTGTGTGTGGGTGAGTCTGCACGCTTCTTAGAGAAAGGCCTTCCGCAGTCTGTCGTTAATTACCTCCACAGGCGCACATACACATAGACGAATCGACCAACATAGCATAAAATCATATCAAACGTGCCAGTCTTTTTTTTTTTACTTTTACAATTCTCCCCATGAGAGAGTGAATCAACTTTTCTTTTATCTTTGCGCTGCTTATTTTTCAATTTCGCTTGCATATATATATTATTACCTTTTTTTAATTTTGAGCGCGGCTTCTTTTTGGCGGCTGCGCTGCTGACAGTTGAAACATTCTTTTTTTCTTTTCTGTTCGCGACTTCATCGAAAAAAAGGAGAAAAATTTAAGGCGAGCTTGACCGAAGAGATAGTTGTACCACTAGACCAATTGAAACAACAGCAACGTTGTTTTTATTTCCTTATTTTTTGATTTACTAATTTATGTTCTCTGTCTATCTCACATAGAAAGCCGCCTTTTTTCTTTTTCGCCATCCCCTCTTAGAGAACTACGCATACAACACGTGAAAGAAAGCAAGGGACACAAATCCCAATTCATCGTTATAGAAGCATCCACACATAGCCAGATCAATTTCAATTTTTTTTTTTTCTGTAAAGAGAGAATTGCTCTGGATATATATATATTTTTTCGTTCTTCAGAGAGAGAGAGAGAGAGAGAGAGAGAGAGACAGAAGTAACATTTTATCTCTTCTCAACAGCAGAAGAATTTGTAGGAGACTCTCCTCTCCCTCTTTGCACTAGCTCATTCTGGCTTAGTGGGCGTTTGCATTTCTGCTGCTTCATCTGCAGAGCGGCAAACGGCACTTGCCAGGAGGATATTGAAGAGAAAGAGGGGAACGAAAAAAAAAAGAAGATAGAGAGAGAGAGATAACGCCTCCTAATCGCACGGAGTCACTTTTCTTCTTTTTCTTCTCTTTCTTTTGTTAGTGTACATGAGCTCGGATCGCTTTGGTGCTCACTGGCTGTCTAGCACTGCACCCGCACCGGGAGGCAGCGGTGCAAATGCAGGTCGCCAGCAGCAAATGTACCACACTTCGCAGCAGCAGCAGCAGCTACAGCAACAAGGGCATTCGACATCCCTTTCCCCGCCGCCCCTTCGACCAACTAGCGGTGCCTTTTCATCGCACGCATCGGCTCCTCCTTTTACGTCAGCGGCACCACCGGCCACAGCCACCACAACGCCGCCCCTTGCCTCGTCGTTGTTTGGCGTAGACGCGAAGCCAAGCGCCTCGTCCACCTCCTCTTCTCTCTACGCAGGCAGCACCGCGAAGCATGTAAATGTGGAAGCTGGACCCCTGGGGTCTGGCAATCCAGCAGGGTACCGTTCCATGGGCAACGCCGCGCCATACACCCAAACACAACCCGGTGGCCACTACCGTCCGCCCATGCAGCAGCAGCACCAGCAGCAGCAACCGCCTCAGCCGTATCAGCAGCAAGCGCTGCGAGGGCCCCACCACGTTTCCTTAGTGCCTTCAAATGTCTCAGTCAGCAGTAGCAGTAGATCCGTAAATGACAGTGTGCCGGCCTACAAGGTAAGTGGGCCCACCGTAACGGGCATGGGCGGCAGTGGCTATGTGCACTGGCGTGGTGGTGGTGGTCATGGTGGGTCGGGTGATCATGCACGACGACGCAGCGAAGGTGGTCGGAGCGTCGGCGGACACGGAGAGAATGGTCAAGCTTCTCGACGACAGCAACAGCCGCAGCAGCAAGGGCGGCCTCGTGGTGGCCTGAGCACCGAGGTAGGCATCCACGCACGCGTCCCGGCGTCCACTGCAACGGAGCTGCCAAGCACGCATATGGGCAGCACCGAGGGCGAGGGGCGGCGTGGTCCACCTGAGTATTCGTCCACCATAGCTCAGCACGTGGCGCCAAACCCAACGGGGCCAGCGGCGGCACCACCCACCACCACCAGTAGTGTCACGGACGCTGCTGCTGCAGCAGCTGCGGCGACATCGAGGTCGCTCTCACATGGAGGAGGACCCTCTGTACGGCGAGGCAGCGGCAGCGGTCCTGGGCGGCACGGTGGGATGGATCTGGTTTACACACAACACACAACACCAACCACAACAGGCATAACCTTGCCGAGCTCTGCAAGAGGTGCCGGCGGGGCGGAGGGCTTCGTCAGCACGACAGGATCAGCGTCAGCATCAGCGTCAGCAGCTCCCTTTACCCCAACTGCTACGTCTGCACGCCCGCCATCGCAATTGCAGGTGTCCTCCGCCGGTGTCAGCCGCACGGGCGCTTCGCCGTCGACGGGTGCGACACGTCTCACCCGTCTCCCTGGAGAGGAGCGGCCCACCGTGGCTCTCTCGCAGAACGTTATGGCGGTCTATCAGGCCATCAACGAAATCTTCTACGAGGAGCGGCAGAAGCTGCTGGCCCCGCCTGCCACGGGCCCCGCGCGCAAGTACGAAGACACCTCCGGGCACTACGTCCCGTGCGAGGGCGAGGTCATCGCGGATCGCTACGTCTTCAAAGAGCTTGTGGGCCAAGGCAGCTTCGGCAAGGTGCTTCACTGCATCGACCGCAAATACAACGAGCCGGTGGCGGTGAAGGTGATTCGGTGTGGGCCCTACTTTGAAAGTCAGGGCTGGTTCGAGGCGCAGGTGGTGGCCCACCTCAACAACGATGCCTCCCTACAGAACCTTGTGGTGCAGTTACGCAAGGTCTTTCTGTGGAAGGGGCACATGGTGCTCGTCTTCGAGCCCCTCAGCTTCAGCCTCTACAAGCTCATCACCCTCACCAAGCACAACGGCGTCAGTCTCGACCTCACCCGCAAATTCGCCTATCAGATGGTGAAGGTGCTTCTCGTCCTGGAGCAGCATCAGCCGCCGATAATCCACTGCGACCTGAAGCCCGAAAACGTGCTGCTGCGCGACCCCAGTAGAAGCGGCGTGCGCGTCATTGACTTTGGTTCCGCGTGTTATCAGCAGCAGACGACGTGGCGGCTGCCACCCGCGCAGGTGCCGCTGCCCGCGTCCTCGCCTAGCGCCTCTGCTGGACCACCGTGGGACGCTGTGGAAGAGCGGAGAGGCGGCTGTGCATCCGCGCCTGCTGCCACCCCATCCGCAGCATCCCGAGCAGCAGCCGCGACGGCAACAGCAGCCACAACGACGACGACGCCTGCGCATGAGAAGACAACCTCTAACAGTGGCGATGCGTCTGCTGTCGGCCCTGGTCAAGCGGCACAGGCCACCACCACCACCGCAACCGCAACCGCAACCGTGAGCGCCGATGTCGAGGTGGTCATGCCCAAGTACATCCAGTCGCGCTACTACCGCAGCCCAGAGGTGATTTTAGAGCTGGGCTACACCACCTCGATTGACCGCTGGTCACTGGGCTGTTTTCTTGCCGAGATGCACACCGGCCGGCCGCTCTTCCAAGGCAACAACGAGGCGGACATGATTGCGTACTTCACGATGGTGCTGGGGCCGCTGCCGGACTACATGATCGCGTCGAGTCCAAAGCGCACGCGGCTGTACCACACCTGCCCGATGGAGAACGGGGGAGAGGGCAGCGTGCCGCCTACCACCAATGTAGGCAGCGGTGGGCCAGCGGCTGGGATGAGTGCCGCGCAGGCGCTTCTTCGCCAACAGCGCGCAGCCTCGCCGCTGCTGGCCTTCACCACGTCCCCTTCTCCTCTCTTGACGCCCTTCACGGACGCGCCGGGGCACGCGCCGGGATCGCCCTTCTTTCTTCGTGCGGCGCAGGTCGAAGATGCGGCCTCTGCGACGGCCTACGCGGTGCGCAGTGACGGCGATGACACTCCACTGGAGAAGGTGCTGGGCGTGCACACGGGTGGCCCACGTGGCTGTCGCGCTGGCCAGCCCGGTCACGACGAGGCGGCCTACGAGACCTTCTACGATTTTATCGCGAAGTTGCTGCAGTACGACCCCCGGAAGCGTCTGAGCTGCACCGAGGCCATGCAGCATCCTTTTCTAGAGCCTATACGAATCCTGGAAGCACGCGCCGCTGCTGCTGCTGCTGCTGGTGCTGGTGCTGGTGGTGCTGCCGCAGCGGCAGCGACGCCATCGACATCACCACCGGTGTCACGCACGGACGCTGCGCCAGTAGTGGCAGCTGAAGGCGAGGGTGGAGCGCCACCGCTGATAGAGAGGACTGCAACGGGGACCGCTGCGGGGGGAGACGCCACTGTTCCGCCCGCAGCAGAGACAAACCGCGACACCGCCGACGCGTGATGGGCTTGCGCATGGTTGGCAACATCTTCACATCTGATTATTTTTTTCTTTCCTTTTCTTTCTTGCTTTTAGAACAGTATTTCAGTGGTGCAGCTGCTACTTTGCATCGCATGAAGTCCGCCCGCAAAATACGCGCAGGACCCAAAACAAACAACCTCTAAAAAAAAAAAAATGGAACTGCGAGTGTCAATTTCTTTTTCTTTTTTCCGCTTTCTTACTTCTTTTCTTTTTTTGTTCTTCGTCGATAGACATGGCAGTGTTCATAAACACGCACCATGATACTCAATCTGCAATGGCTTTCAACCGCATTTCTTTTTTCCCAATTTTTACGAGAGTTTTGATTTACTTTTTCTTTTTTCATTGCTTCCTCTCTTTTTCTTTTCCTTTTTTAGCTGTTGCTTTTCTCTCGCCTCACCTGTAGAACTCCTTCTTGTTGGGTATACGAAGGAGACAAGAAAAAAAAAACTCAAAAAATTGTGCCCTACCCCACATATTCGTTGCAACTTGGTTGGGGGGAGGCTCTCGTCCGCACTCACACACACGCACACAGTGCTACGAGGACCAGCATTGTCAGATGACATCTTCCGGAGACCCTTCGGGAAAAAGAAAACAATATCAATGGCAATACGCAGCTAGAAAGGATACATGCGCAGCTCATGTTTCTCTGTCTTCACACCGGCATCAACTGCTCCCACATTCCTCTTGTACGTATCGGCCTGCAAAGGAAGCCTAGGTGGCAAGCACTGCCCAGATGCTTTGTCGCGTGTCACGTAGGCTTTACCTAGTATTTCTTCTCTTCTACTCTCTCTCTCTCTCTCTCACTGCGTTGACGACCGTCTTTGTGCTGTGCGTGCCACTTCTGCTGCTATCTCGTAGCGGTTTCTGATCGTGCAAATCTACAGAGTGCACAACCGTTTCCTTTCTTTTTTTTATTTTTCCTTTTTCTTTTCTTGCCTGTGTGCTCGCCGAGGAAGCAAGCAAGACTAGAAACAACAACAACAAAAAAGCATCCTAGAGACAGCACAGGGCGATGGACAACATTGCCAGCGCATCGCTGCGCCATCGCCGCCGCAGCAACAGCGGTGGCGCGGTTGACGGAGCCGCAGAGGACGACTTCAACGCTCTCCTCGTGACCTTCTACACACGCGCCTACCCCTCCGCGGCAGCCTTCGCCGATGACGCGGCGGACCTGGACTTGGCGGAGATCAACGACGCTGTCACCGAGCTGGCGACTGAGGTGGCCGCGCTCCGAGAAGAAACCGAAGTCCTCGGAACGCACGTGCAGACCCTCCAGCAGCGCCGGCCCGGCGGTGGTGGTGGCGTCGCCGAATCCGTTGCCGACAGCGTAGGCGGAGGAACGTCGCAGACTGACATCAGCGGCACGGCAGCGACGCTCATCGGCGCCGATAGCAGCCTGAACGCAACCGCTACGGCCAACCTCAATAGCAGTAGCCCACCAATGCCCCAGCTGCGCGGGGGAAGCCCGAGCAGTCGGCGTGGCCGCAGCTACCGCCGTCGCTCGCTCGGGGCACTGGACCTCTTTATGCGCGTCGATGACAAGGCGGCCTTGCTGCGGCAAGAGACGACTCGTCTGCGCGCTCAGGAGGAGCGCATTACTAAGGAAGCAGAGGGCGTACAGGAGGTGCTCGTGGCCACCGTTGAGGAGGCTATTCGCCGTCAGCAGGAGCTGCAATTGGAGGTGCTGCACTTCAATCGCGAGGTCGCCGGCGACGTCGAGGACGATGGAAACGGCACCACCGCTGCTGCTGGTGCTGCATCCTCCCGCGAGCACAGTCCTTTTCAAGAATCGAAGGAGCTGACGGTGTCGGCGACGGCGGCAGCGACCACCGCAGATGAGCTTCTGCGCTACTTGGAACGTCGTCACACCACGCAGGTAAACTTGCTGGATAAGCTTGAGGTGCAGTGCCAGGCGGTGGAGCAGGACATCGCCCGTGCCCAGCAGCTCGTGCGTCAACGCCGCATTGCAGGAGAAGCCTTTCAGGCCGTGGACCTTGAGCAGCTTCGCATTGAGCACAAGCAGTTCACGGAGCGCATGGCGGCCAAGAACAACGAACTAGCAGAGCTGAAGGGGACGTCAACCCGGACGGTGCAGCAGCTGAACCAACTCATGGGGCAGCTGAACGAACTGGCCAGCGAGCAGACGCGGCTGAAGCGGGAGTCAAAGAGTCGCACAGAGTATCTCTCGCGTTGTGATAAGGAGTATGCCACGGCCACAGCCGAGGCTGTGCAGGCCGAGTCGAAGCACAACGCACTCAAAGCGCAGCAGGAGGCTATAAAGGCACCAAAGATCGAGGAGTATATGGCGCAGAAGGCAGAGGAGGTGGAGCTGGAGAAGGCGGTGAAGAACTGGGAACGAAAGGTGCAGATCGCCGAAGGGCAGGCGTCCGTAGTGCGCCAGCAGGTGCGTAGGATGCAGACGCAACGCACCGCCGCGGTCAAGTACGCCAATGAGAAGCGGCAGCATCATCTCCAGCAACAACAACGACGCGCGTCAATAGCGGCGTCGTCAAAGCCGTTAGTTGGCGGTACGCGAAGTCTGCTGCAACAGCGCCGTCAACAACAGCAGCAACACCAACCGGGCCAGCAGCCGGAACCTCCATTATCGATGGCAGCGGGAAGCACACCGGCAGCTGTTACGGCGTCAGCGGCGGCGGAGCCTGGAGAAATATAACGAAACTGAAGGTCTCTTTGTCCATCAAGATAAGGCGTTGCTCTTTTTCTTTCGCCTTTGCACCCCTTTTTCCATGTTTCTCTTTTCTTCTTCTTTTTCTTTTTGAAAAAGGGAGAAAGTGCGAAAAAGGGGGAGAAGGAAAAAAAAAATGACGAGAGGCCTGCGCAATCAAGAACGTGCCGTGTTGCACAGGCGCAGTTTAAACGCCTAATCAAGTCCATCGTGCCCCCCCCCCTCTCTCGCCCTCTCCTCTTCAGTTACCAGCGTTCTCTGTTGGACTTCTCCCCACGACCTTTCAGTGTGTTGCCTCTTCCCAGAGGTAGAGGGCAGGTCCCTCGAGCCACTTTATTATGTTCTCTTAACTTTTTCTTTTGCCCTTTCATGTATACTACAACGACAACGCCTTTTTTTTGTATTCGCGTTTCGGACTTTTCCTTTTTTGTGTGTGTATGTGTGTGTTTGTGCATGTGTATCTTTATGTGATTGGATTCGATACACACATCTCCACTCTTTCAGCTCTTTGCCGAGAATGCATATCAACAAACAAACAGAAGAGAAGCAGTGAACCCACAAAAAAGCACCATTGGAAAGCTCACTTTTGTCGAGGTTTACACACGTCTGGTTTTTTTTTCCCCCTCCACTGGTGTTGCGATGGCGGGCGCCGACTTCGTGGGAGCTTGGTCTCTCCTGTTGTGGCCTAAAGTGAAAACGGCGTCTTTCTTTGGTGGACGTTGGCGCTGGCGATGCGTATGGATGCCGACTTTCATTCTAGTTTTGCCTCCCCGGCGTCAACGTGTGATCATACCTTCAGTAAAAAAAAGGCGTTTGCTCTCTCTTTTTTTTTTTTTTGAGAATGTATATAGACCAATTGAAAAAAAAAACAATGCTGATAACCTCCAACATTCTCTCTCAAACACTTCTTTATTTTTTTTTCCCCCTCGCACAACATAACTGGACTCGTCTTCTTGCATGGCTGTCTGCCGTCCTCCACACCTCTCATTTCAATCATTCAGCTC
Source organism: Crithidia brevicula (assembly GCA_030849845.1). Lineage (NCBI taxonomy): Eukaryota > Euglenozoa > Kinetoplastea > Trypanosomatida > Trypanosomatidae > Crithidia > Crithidia brevicula. The sequence continues at coordinate 51,088 of JASAOD010001921.1, forward strand.
TTTACTTGCTTGCTTGTTTTCTCCTGTGTATACAAAGTGAAAGCGAAGAGCTTGGAATTGACTGATCCAAATTATTGAAATAAGTCGCAACAAAAGCACAATTTTGTTCAAACCAAAGCTATTTTTTAACCCCCGCATCCGATCTTGGTCGTTGTTGCCATTGTGTTCAGCGTTCAATACGTTCAAACCGGGCCGCAAGGACTTCGAGTGTTCGGGTAACAACATCAAAAAAAAAAAACGAGCAAGCGGAGGTGGAGGGGGGGAGGGGAGCTGAGGGAACACAGCGGGCATGTCACTACCACCTATAAAGGGAGAGAGACCCGCGGTGTCTCGTCGAGTACCATCAAACCAAACACAGAGGCACGCAGGCGGCACGCGACATGCATCGCCGCCTCCCGCGTCGTACGACGACGACAACGGTGTGGCAGATAGCAGCACCACCGGTACGTGCACGAGTAGCATCAACACCGCCGCCGCAGACAGGCGCGACGTCTCGGACTTTCGCATTGTCGTTGCCGCACGGATTCGGCCCTTCACCGAGCGCGAGGTGCGGTGCTGGCGGCAGGAGCGGCGGGCTGCGGAGTCGCCGGAGGAAGCCGAGGAGGCACGTCGCGCACGTGCAGCGCAGCGGCAGCCTTACGGGCCGGGCCATAAATCGCTGAACGTGACGCAGGCGAGGCTGGATGGGACGTGGTCGAAGCACAACGACAAGGACAACGACTTCGGCGCAGGCAACTCGCACAGGGCTTCGCTGGATACGAGTGAAGTCCCCCAGCCCGTGGTGGAAGTGGAGAGCGATGGCAAAACCGTCATGCTGCTCGATGTGCAGAGCCTCGCCAATGGCGGCCATGCCATGGCACCCGTGCGCAACGCCTTCACCTACGATTACGTCTATAGCAGCTTTGATCCCAATGTGCAGCTGGACGCACAGCTGTCGGAGGAAAGCCCGACGGGGCGAGGGGGGAGGAGGTCCACGTACGTCATTCTCGACGACGACGAGGAGGGCGGCGGCACCGGCACCAACGGCGCGATAGCCACACACGCAACCTCCTCCTCCTCGCACACGCCAGCCCAGGAGCGAGAGGCGGAGGCGGAACAGGTTGCCATCTACGAGCAACTCGCCATCCCGCTGGTCGACGCGGCGATGCACGGGTACAACACTTGCATGTTTGCCTATGGACAGACCGGCAGTGGAAAGACGTACACGATGATGGGCACCCCGCGGCACCCCGGGCTGATCCCGCGACTGTGTCAACTGCTCTTCGCCGAGGTCGCCGCACGCAACGACGGCGACCGCACGACCACTGGACAGTCGAGTAGCCCGGCGCCGGTGACGCTACAGCTATCCTACATGGAGATCTATAATGAGCAGGTGCGTGATCTGCTGAAGCAGCGGCCAAAGAACGCCATATTGCGCTACAACAGCCGCTTTGACAAGAAGGACGTCGACAGCGACGAGTATCGCACGCTCAAGGTGCGACATCACCCAACGAATGGCATTTACGTGGACGGGCTCACCAGCGTGCCTGTCCGTACGTGGGTGGAGTGTGAGGCCTACCTGCAGCAGGGCAATGCCCTTCGCACGCAGTGCAGCACTGCGATGAACGCCAAGTCCAGCCGCTCGCACGCCATCTTTCAGCTGCAGATGACGCAGCGCGAGGGCACGGGCGGGCGGGTGCGCGGACGTGAAGTGGCGCTGGAGACAGTGAGCAAGATGAACCTGGTCGACCTCGCCGGTAGCGAGCGCAACACCCAGTCCAAGACGACGGGGAAGCACCTGGCCGAAGCGAATAGCATCAACGCATCCCTCTCGACGCTGCGCCGCGTGCTGGACGGTCTCATCGCGAACCGCGCTGCAGCCCTCAACAACGGCGGGCATGGCGGTGCGGGGAAAGGAAAGAAGGCAGGGGTGGTGATCCCCTACCGAGAGAGTTTGCTCACCTATGTGCTGTCCGACAACCTGGGCGGGAACAGCTTCACCGTGATGTGCGCCAACGTCTCCCCGTGTGCGGCCAACGCAGGCGAGACGGAGTCGACGTTGCGCTACGCCACCCTCGCGAAAAGCGTCGTGAACCACGCAAAGTTGAATGAAGCCCCAACGGCGCGCGTGATTCGCGAGATGCGCGACCGGTTGCGAGTGATGCAGGAGGCCCTGCGGTCCGCACCGGACCCGACGCATGTCGCTGAACTGGAGGAGGGCGTGCACCTTAGCGAGGAGCTTCTGCGCGAGATGAAGGTTCGGGAAGGCGACTACGAGGCCCAGCTGCAGGCGCAAGCAGCACAGGCGGAGGCCCTGCGACAGGCTGTGGAGGCGCACAAGAGGCAGGAAACCTTCTGGCGAGACGAGGCGCAGCGGCAGCAGCGGGAGGTGGAGGAGCTGCGCGAGGCCCTCTTCGAGGCGACGCAGAACGGCACGAGCGGCAAGTCCAGCCTTGCCGGTGCCTCGAAGACGAACGGCGTGGGACGTGGTGGGATCAGCGGGCCGCTGCACCTGCCCTCTCTCAACGCCATGCACACTCCCTCCACGCCTCCCCTCCTCGTCGACGAGATCGACGGCAGGGCTGACACGTCAGCGAAGATGGCGCAGAAGCCAAAGAAGAGGAGCAGCTCCTCCGTGTCGCCCACCAACAACGCAGCCGCTCCAGCGAGGAGCGGAGAACTGGAGCTACTTCTGTCCCCTGCCTCACGGGACTGGAAGCCCACCCGCACACGCGGCACCCCGCTCTCGCTCATGGGCGGTGCGAGGGGCAAGCAACGCCCCTCACGCACGCCCTTGCCAGCGCCGCCCGAGGCGCCAGCCAGCGCGCCACAGACGGGGCGACGCGTGAGTCGAGCATCCAGCAGCAACACCGGTGGTGCAGCCGTTGCCACCGCCCCATCCTCCCGCCCGCAGCGCAGCGCAGCGAAGAAAAAGCCTTCGACCACCTCGCTGGCCCCACGCCCGCCGCTCTCGAAGAACGTCCACGACGCTGACAAGGCAGGCGAGGAGGTGCCGTCCTTTTACCAAACCGAAGAGTTCCTGCTGCACAACGCCGAAGTGTTGTCCTCCTCCAAGCTCGACGCAGCACTCGCGGAAGTCGATGGGCTTGTTTACGGCAGCGGTGAAGCGCCACAGCCACCCGCCTCGCCGCTTCGGGCGTTGCACGAGAATCGACCGCTGGACCTGCACGAGCTGCTGGACATGCAGCAGCTGCAGGAGCAGGCGGAGGTGCTGAACAGCGAGGCGGGCGGCCGCGACGTTGGTCTTGAGATTGAAGGCGTGGCAGCGACGCCGTCGAAGCGGTGGCCCACGCAGTCCCCTCGAGTGGCGGAGGCACGGAAAGCGCAAGCGGCACTCGATCGCCGTCGCAGCTCGACCACCGTCGCTGTCAACGCAGCCGCCAACCCTACAAAGAAAATGCTGAAGAAGAAGAAGACAATCAAGAATAGCGTTTCCGACGATCCATCGCGTGAGGCTTCTGCGGAGCAGGAAAGCGTGTGGACGCCAGAGGCCAACTCCGTGTCGATGGACAACGCAACGGCCGCGGGAATCTCGAGCGTCTTGGAGGCGAGGGGAAGCGACGCAGCAGACGTGCCCTCGGTGAGCCCAGGGGAGCGAGATGTGGGCTTCGAAGACGACGCAGAAGGTAGTCCGGCGAGGCTGAACGACAGCGGCGATGCGAAGAACGACGACGAAGCCGAGGGTTTGCATCTGCGTGAGGAGGAGGAGGTGGTGGAGCCATACGCCGATGAAATGGCGAGCGCTGCTGCAGCGTCGCTGACGCGCTCCACGAAGGCTGCCGGCCTCGAAGAGAAGCCACGGAAGAAGAAGACGAAGAAGGGCAGCGGCAGTCACACAGCAGGCACGGGTTCCTGGCCTACTGCACGGCATTACTCAACTGTGGACACACTTCACTAAGCACGAGGGAAAAAAGGGCGGGGGATGCACCGGTCATTCTAATTGGTGCCGTGTCTGCGTTGCTTTTCATTGGCTTTATTTAACATCTGTGATACGCTAGGCAGTTTTACCTACCTCCGTCTTTCCTTCGTTTAACTATTATTTTTTCCCCCTGTTTGTTTGTTTGCTTGCGCTTCGATTCTTTTTATGTAAAATGACGAGTGTTGTCGGCGAAGCTAAGGTTTACACTGGCTCTGTGAGGGGGAATGGAGATGAGCTAATTCGAGTACTACTGAGTTTTTTGTATTTTACAAAACGGGCGCTGCTACAGCTAAAGAAACCGTTTTTGCTTTTTTTTTTTAGATCAACTGAAGCACCGCTTATTTTCTTTGTGAGAAGATAAAACTAGTGCCTCTGTTGTTTTTCTTCTTATTTTAAGCTCTTCCGATCTCTCAGCTCTTTTTTGATGTACGATATGGACAACAAACGCGCGTTTCCTTTTTGCGTCCCACCCCTCTGCGCGTTGGGCAGCCTACGTCCTGCAGCTCTGCTCTTGTATATACGTGGATGTCATAGGTTTTTTTTTCATAATCATTTCGCCACCACGCTCTTCTTTGCACCACCATTTTTCCTTTGCTATGGTCTTTCCTTTTCAACCCCATTTAGAGAGTGCGCGCTAAAAAAAAAAAGACGTGTTTAAATAAATATATATATATATATGTATATATATATTGTTTTCGCTTGTATGGGCACACAACCTTAAAGCCCTCAACGCGTCTTGGATGCACGCACATTCTCTCTTATGATGGGAGGTTTATAGCAGCAGTAGCATTCATATTTAAATGAATGTTTTCCTTTGTCTTGTACAGTATCATACTCCTTTGTATATGTCTCTTTTTTGTTGTTGCTGACATATGCGCAAGCGTTTTCCACCCCAGTGGTAGAGCCAACTATAAAAATCTCACCTTCTCTTCAAGTGAGAGTATTCAGTGTGTAAGGGTTTTTTTTTTCACACGGACGTTGGCAGCCCACGCGTATCGGCATGCGGTTTCAACACTCCTCCTTCCTCGCGTGCTCCTCAACGCCTTCAAATGGGTGTGTCTGCCTTTTTGCTGTTGTTGTTGTTACGCAAGACTTGAGAGTTTTCGCCTTCTCCTCTAAGCGCGATCGCAAGACGTCTTCTCGTTTTATGTCTATAAATATGTTCACTTGACCTTGGCCTCATCTTCTGACCTTCTCCTCCTTCTCACACCTTTTTTTTTCTGGGCTTGCATTCTTCGTCTCAATTTTGAACATCCTGTCGGGAAAAAAAAGTCATTCTTTCACAAGCTCTAACACCACAGGTTCTACCTCTTCCCCCACTCTCTTTTCTTTGTTTGTTTGTAACCACTATTCTAAAGCTCTTCCGCTCCAGAAAAAAAGAATGGATCTCGACTCCTTTCTCGCGAAGAACACCAAGAAGAATTCAAAGAAGGCCGCCAGGCAGAAGGCGAACGAGGATGCCGCGCTAGGCGGTCTCGGCCTGGACGTGGCGCCAATCAACGCTGCCAAGGCAAAGCCCCTCCACACCACGACCACCCCCGCTGGCGGCGCAGCAGCAGCGGCCTCGCCCGTGCCGGAGAAGACGGTCACCGCACCGGTGGTCGCCATCAACCTCAACAACGCGAACCTCACGCGCGCCGCCAAGACGTGGGACGCCGTCAAGAACGCGCAGGAGGCGAAGCGGCAGGAGGACGAGGCCGCCGCTGCGGAGGCCAAGGCGAAGGAGGAGGCCGAGGCGGCCGCCCGCGCAGCCGAGCGCGCCGCCGCCGGCGAGGACGCGACGCCCGAGGAGGCCCCCATGGAGGCGAAGCCCGCGAAGTTTGTGGCCCGCGGGCACCGCAATGCCACCGGCACGCTGAACGACAACGGCAGCCCTGCCTCGTCGAGCCCGACAGGCCGCATGGGTGCCGGTGCGACCAACTTCAGCCGGGACAACTTGCCAACGCTGGAGGAAACCTTCGGTGCGGCCAACAAGAAGGCCAGCCCGCACGCCTCCCCGAAGCCGCAGGAGGCCGAGAAGGCGACTTCACCTGCCCCGCAAGCCCAGGCTGCAGCGGCCGGTGAGGAGGCCAGCAGCGGAGCCGCCCAGTCGCCAGCCCCGGCAGCTGGCACCCCGACGGGCGCCTACAAGCCAGCAGCGTCGTCTGGTACAGGCGCCTACAAGCCCCCAGCATCTGGCACGGGAGCGTACAAGCCTCCGAGCAGCGGCGCCTACAAGCCTGCGACGGCCTCAGGCGCGGGTGCCTACAAGCCTCCGGCCTCGTCAGGAGCGGGTGCGTACAAGCCCCCTGCGCCATCCGCCGAGGCCTCGAGTCCGGTGGAGGCGTCAACGGGCACCGCTGGTGGTGCCTACAAGCCCCCAGCATCTAGCACAGGTGCGTACAAGCCTCCGAGCAGCGGCGCCTACAAGCCTCCGGCTGCCTCGGGTGATGCGTATAAGCCGGCTGGCGCGAGCAGTGCGGGTGCGTACAAGCCCCCTGCGCCAACCGCCGAGGCCTCGAGTCCGGTGGAGGCGTCAACGGGCACCGCTGGTGGTGCCTACAGGCCATCTGCGGCCTCTGGCGCGGGTGCCTACAAGCCTCCAGCGGCCTCGGGTACGGGTGCCTACAAGCCTCCAGCATCTTCCGGCGCGGGTGCGTACAAGCCTCCGGCATCCTCTGGCGCGGGTGCCTACAAGCCTCCGAGCAGCAGCACCGGTGCGTACAAGCCGCCCGCATCCTCTGGCGCGGGTGCCTACAAGCCTCCGAGCAGCAGCACCGGTGCGTACAAGCCGCCCGCAAAGCGTGATGGTGCAAGCGCTTAGTCAGCGCGTGTGTGTGCTGCTGTGTCGGACGTTGAACAGGGGATGGGAAGACGGAAAGGAAACTGAAGATGAAAAGAAAGCTCGTTGTGTGTTTTTTGTTTTTCTTTTTTCCCCCTCTCTGTTGTCGTCGGTTGTATAATGGTAAGAGGACTGGTAGTTCGCAGAGGATTGAGATACTTGAAAAAAAATTCCGTTTTTCTGAGAGCGTGTGGCCGTACAGCATTGGTTGATGAGCCTTTTCAGTTATTTGTCTCTGTGTGGTGTGTGTTTGTTTGTTTGTTTGTTTTCTTTTAGCTGCGGCAAGTTGTTTTTTTTTTTTTTTGTGAGCAGCTGTTGCTCTCTTCCCCGTGGTTTGTGATAGCAATAAAGGTGATGTGAGTAAACAGCTCGCTTTTCTCTCGCCTACCTGCACAGGTGGGCTATTTCCGAGTCGAGGTGGTGCGTGACAGAGGCATTGCACACGCACACACTCAGCACATGTGAGCTTCACCCATGGCACAAGGAGTAAGGAGAGCGGAGAAAAGAAGTGAGCGAAGTCTGGTTTTCCAAAAAGAAAAAAACTCAGGATGCAAGGGAAAGAGTGAAGACAAAATGTTTTGCTCGTTTTTTGTTCTCCTGACATTTTAAAGTTTTTTTGTTTGTTTGTTTACTATGCCGTCTCTTGTCTCATTCGACGTTGTTCCTATGGTTGTTGCTGATGCTTTTTTTGTGTGTTTGATGTGCATTATCGCTGTTGTTGTCGTTGTTTCTGCCGGTCCTGTCTTCTTTTTTATGTATGTGTGTTCTGTGTGAATTCTAAGCTGTGTTAATCTTAGCTTTAATCTGTTTTTTTGTTTTTTGTTTTCGACTTAAATCACTGTTAAAAAAAAAAAGAGAGGGGTGCTGTAATAAGCTACACATGTTAACAATTTTATGAGTGTCTGTGTGTGTGTGTGTGTGTGTCTGTGCGTGCAATCACAGAGGAAAACACGACAGCCTCGTTTCACCCTTTCATCCACGCTGACCTGCCTCCTCCCTTCTACTTCTTCTCACTCTTTTGTTCCCGCCATGCCGGTCCCGGTCTTTTCAGTAAGTAAAGAAAATGAAAAAAAGCGTCCGCAAGGAAGGTGTTCATCATTGAAGTTCAATTTGGTTGGTGGATGTTCTCGCCATCGTCGCGATCGAGAATGTGCTTTGGAGAAAAAAGCTCAGATGAAGAAAAGAAATTCTCTATTTTTTCTAGACTGGTTTGGAGGAAGCGCAAGGCAAACGTACAAAAAAATAAAAGGAGTTCCTCAGGCAATTTCGAATTCGGCACCTACCTTGCTTTTTTCCCGCGTTGAACTCCTTCTTGTTGTTGTTTTCGTGGAGACACGGGTTGCCCGTGTCGATTTGTGTGTATGTGTGTGCGAATGCCACTGGTACGCTATTTAATTAAAGGCACAACGCCTAACCTTTTTCTCTCTCTCATGTCCCGTATCTTTTCTTCCTCTTTCTTCTTTAGCCTGACGTTTGCGCACGCAGGCACACACATATATATATATATATCGAGGCAGTTTCGCTCACACGTTACATTTTTACTTCCCCATACTCTTTTCCTTGGCTAGTTGTAGTGACCTCTTGCAGTTCTTTCTCTCTCTATCCGTGGTTTGCTCTTGTTCTTTGTTGTACTACTATTGTTTTATATTTCTGCTGTTAGCAGGTCTCCTTCACCCTACTCTACACTGTTGCTCTCCCCCTTTGTTAGCAGGACTTGGAGGGAGAAGAAGCCAAAAGCTTTTTTTTGCTGTTTTTTGTTAGTTAGTTTGTTTGTTTTTTGGTGTAATCAGGTTTTATTTGCATTTTTTTTTTTTGTACAACATTCTTAGAGCTCTTCATCGCTGAGCTTATATCTTCAGTTTATTTGTTTTCAATGTCTGTCTCTCTTTCTCTCACACTGTATGTGTAAAAGAAAAAAAACACCAAAACCCATCGTTTTGTTTGACAAGGCGCACTGGTGGAATCCAGCTTTCGTGCCTTTTTTCAATCAATACCGCACAATTCGTATCGCACGCTCACATCGGCAAACAAAAAAAAAATTAAGTGAACATTAGCCAGAAGACGAGGTCGCTATGCTCTCAAGCAGCCTCGGTGCAGCCGTAGCCACACCTGCAGCGAGAGAGAATGAAGAAGAGTCTTCCGGGGCACTGGGATCCGCACCTGTACGAGAGGAAGTCCGACAGTCCACCAAGCTGGCGCACGCTATCGCGCGCTACGTCCATCGTCACCTCGGACGCTCGCGTGTGAGAGGTGCGCACCAATGCGGCGCAGCTGGTTTGGACAACACCGCGAACGAAGTGGTGAACGATGAGGAAGAGAAAAAGTTTATCGCAGCTGTGGAGGAAGCAGAGTTGCAGCTGCTGCGTTGTCTGGTGCATGTTCGCTTGAGCCCGAATGAACTGCCTGCTCAACCGGAGCTACCAGGCGATGTGGGTGACACTGCAGGCAGCGCTGAAGAGAAAAGAGGGAGGAGTGAAGACGACGATGATGAAGGGAACGCACGCGCGCGAACGGCCTCTGAAACGATGGCTGCGGCATCACCCTCGGCTCCCGTAAACGCATCCCCGATGCACAGTGATCAATCCGCAGCGAAGACGGCGGGTCCTGATAGCCTTCATCTGGAACATACAAAGAGGATGTCTACAGAGGGTGATACAGCAGCTGCCCCGCACCATAGCGTTTCGGCTTCTTCCCCACCTCCGCGTCCGCCACCTTCACTCGCCATCGCAGAATCTGAGCACCGGTACGATGTCCTCCGCGGCACCACGCACGCCGCATCGGCCCGCCTCCCCAGTGGCACCAAAGCAAAGGAGCTGTACTACACGTACACGCATCAGAACATGCCACCGCCACGGCAGCGCGCACGCCGCACGCCAACGCAGTCGCCGAGCGACACATGTGCACGCAGCACGCCTTCGGTCGCTGCAGCTGCTTCGGCCCCGCAGCCCGATGGTGCGGACACGCACGTTTCGCACGGACAGCGTCAACGTCCGCTTGACGGGAAACAGCGGCGAAGGCGGCGGCGCTCGGGCGGAGAAGATGGAATCAGCAAAAGAGCGGAGCATCCAGTGTCGTCGCCTCCAGCTGCAGCGAGCGCACGCACCGCCAACACCGTTCAACGCCGCAGAAGTGGCAGCGTTCGCCCCCTGCAGCCAGCCGAGGCCGCCGCCGCGCTCGGGTCCTGGCCGTCGAGGATCGTGCAGTACACCGTGGCGAAGAGTGTCACCAGGGCCGCCATATCCAGCGTTGTCATGACCGTAGCCGGCGCTGACGCATTCTGGAAAGACGCCTTTGAAGACGCTGCTACGGACCGCACGGCATCCTTGGACGGGTCAGCGCACGCAAACTCCCCTCTGCCATCGCAGCCCGCCCCAGCTAAGGCGAAGGAGACGACCCAGCTCCCTGCCGCCGGTGAACACCACCAACAGGAAGGCGCCGGGAAGGCCACGGAGCTGCACAACCTTATTAAGCGCCTCCGTGATGTCTTATACCACACACACATGTCCGTTCCCGTTCACTCTGCTGCCACGGCAGAAGAAAGCAAAGCCGCGCCGACCAGAAGCGCGGGCGAGGAGGTCGGGAACGGCGCGGTGGCGGACATCGTCTTCCCCACCTTCGCTCGCTTATACCTTGCCGATGACTCGTGTGCTCTCGCGCGTCACGCCGGCAACGCGAGCGGTGATGTCGTACAGGGCTTCCTTGAGCGTCTTACGGATGTCCTCGTGGCCGCCGCTGTCGTCCCTGAGAGCGAGGAACAAGACGATGAGGACACGTCGCATGGAAGCAGTGAGGTGGGCGGCCACGAAGGTGACGGCGCGGTGGCACTTACGGGAGATATAGTGAGAGATATCGAGCTGCTCTTACGGCTCACCCCCACCATCGTCGCTCCTGTGGCACCTCCATCTACGACCCATCCAAAGCGTGACCTTTCCAGCTCCGATCCAGGAGCAGCTGCTGCTTCTGCGTGTGTGCCCTTTGCGCAGCTGTACATGAAGCGCGCTTTGCATCGACTGTTGCGACTATCTCCACCGTGTCATGACGCCACCATGTGCACGATGCCCCTCGTGGTGGGTGTACTGCGCCGTTATGAAGCCGCAGGTGCCGGCAGCCGTGCGCAAGGACTTCGGATTCGCCTCCTCCCTGCCGCTGAGGCTGTGGGCAGTCTTGCAATGCCTTCGCCCGACGCGCCAACAGACGTGTCGACAAGTTTGCTTTCTACCACCAACACTTCATCTTTCTACAACGCCATGCTGATTGAGGTCACCGGGGACGACGTGACACCCACAAGGAGGCGTGGCGACGCAGAGGACGTGTTAATGGATGACGACGTGTTGTCCTGGGCAGAGGAGGCGGAGGCGAAGACTGTGTTTCACGCAGACGTGCCAGACACACACCGCCGCCAGCAGACACCCCAGCATCGCGCACGTCAGCAACAGCGGAGCAGCAACAGAGGCGCCTTTGTGAGCTCAAGAGCAGAGTCGCCATTGCAAACCGCTGCTTCACCCATCGTAGATGACGAGGGAGCGGCAGATGCCGCCGACCTGCCACACGAGCTCTCTCGTCGGCAGTGTCTTCAGTGGCAGCAGCTGCTGACTCTCGCCCAGTTCGTGCACGTGGCGGGTACGCCAACCCAGGTGGAGACGACGGCGCGCTATGTGGCCTTGGCGATTCGTCATCGACGGGAAGCTCGCCAGCAAAACCAGCAGCAGCAGCAACAGACGCCATCATCACCAACGGTCGGGCCCTCCCTCTTCCCTTCCCATTCCCCGCAAAGCGCCGCTTTCGTTGCTCCGCCATCCGTCGCCGCGAGCGCGCAGCCAATTTCTACGCCGGCCTTCTTTTTCACATTGACAGAGACCTCCTCGCTGGCTGTCGACGCAGCCATGGCGGCCACCACGCGAACGCTTCAGTTTGACGACGATGACCGCGCCGACAGCGCAATAGTTCCTGCGTCGATACACGCCGCAGAGGAGCGGCAACACGTGAATTCATCGGAGGCGAGTCGGACAGACTCTGGCAAGGTAGCTGTGGTGAAAGCTCCGCCTTCTAGCCCTCCGCGGCAAGGCTTTTTCGCTTTTGGTCCCGGTCTTGGCCTGCGTGCTTTGCTTGGATGGCACACCAACGCACCACCACCACCACCTCCACCGACGACGCCGACGACGGTGACATCTGCACCGCAAGCCGGTGCACCACCACTGCTCTCACCAACAGCAACAGCAACAGCAGCAGCAGCAGCAGCAAGAGCAACTCCTATCCGCCGAGGGGGGTTGGTCTCCCCGCATCCTCCTGCAGCCGCTGATGCTGCTACGTCATCCACGGAGGACGCTATGCTGCGATGGATGCACGACACACTCATTCCCGTGTTTTACGAGACGACCGTCTCGTGCTCTGAGGCAACCGAGATGGAAAGCGCTGCCGTTGCGGCGGAGAAGGCGGCTCCTGCATCAGGGGCCAACTCCGCAGCAGCAGCACCGCCTACGGAAGGAAAGGCTGATGGCAGCATCCATGGCACAGGTCGGCGCCACCGATATCGTCGGCGCCGTCAGCGTGCGCTGCTGGGTCGCGTGCAGGCCATCACGGCCCCCATGGTACACAACTTCAGCAGCAGCAGCAGTGGCGGCGTTAACACGAACGGTGCGGCGTCGTCAGAGGCGTCCGCGGAAACCACGGCGCGTGTCATTCACGTTGATGGTGAGGACACACCAATCTCCGAGGCTAACCTTCTCTCGTACCTTCTGCTGCATCAGCTCTTCTTCGACTCTACCGCGCCGCCGGTGTGTGACGCTGCTGGCGAAGCTGAAGCGCCTGACTCGGCCTCTGTGGCGCCATCTGCTGCGGCCGCACGTCGAGCACACTCTGCGCCTCTGCCGTCATCTCCCGCAACGGAGACCGCGGGTGCTGGAGAGCCTGCGCGCTTTGAAGCTCAATTCCCTGTCCGCTCCGTCTCAAGCACATCCCATTCACCGCCGCCGCCGCTGCAGCAGCACTTCCAGCATCACCGTGCCCAGTCCGCGGCACCGCACCGCACGAAGCGCTTGCCTCAGCAGCATGAGCAGCGACGTGTGAGTTTTCGAGAGGATGCGGCAGGTACGCCGCCGAGGCAGCTCGTCGCGACAAAGGAGAAAGAAACCAAAGACACGCATTCGACTGCTGGTGGGAGTGATGCTGTAGCGCGCCGGGCCCCGTCATCCCCGTCACCTTCTCCCAAGAGCATCCTCAAGTCAGGCCGTCGGTATAAAGCCGAGAAGCTTGTACGTAGCAGCGCGCCTGCAGCGTCCGTCGTGCCTTTCCGCAGCTTTCTTCTGTGGCGGTGTCTGGTAGCGGAGGTGCTGCCAACTTCGTCAGAGGACAAGATTGCCTTACGCGTTGGGGATTTGTCGCCCATGTTAAGCCTCAGCTCCGCCGCGTATGTGCTTGAGGCGCAGGGACTCGCGGTGCGTGTGGCCTCTGATGTGACGACGGCGTTGCTGCTCGCTGGGCTGCAGGCAGAGCAATACGCGTGCTATCGCCAGCTGCAGCGAAATCAGCCCGCGCAGACGCACAAAAAAGAAGCCGCGGAGGAAATGTCAGACCCGATGGTGCAGCGAGAATCTACGGCAACACCACCAGCAGTATCGAGTGACGCTGAAGTGGAAGGCGACGGCTCATTTGGCCATTCAGCGGCTAGCGTCGTCGCGGCACGGCGAGAGACTACCTTCCAATGTGACAGCATTCTGCCCCTCGCAAAAAGCGTCGCGGAGGCCGTCGTGCGAGCAGCACTGGCGCCGGTGGTCTTTGTTGCTGGGGTCCCGGAGCAGCTGCAGTGCGTGATCCCGGGAAGTGACCGCGTCGACAGCGATGACGCTGGTGAGGAGAGCGGCGACGGTGACGCGACAGATGGCGTTGTGAGGGCAAGAGAGAAAAGAAAGAGGCAAAGGAGTCGTGAGACCGCCACCACGGCCGCACGCGGCGCAAACTCCCCCAATAATTCCGGCCCGTCCATTTCCGTGTTGTCCCCCGCGCTGCCCCCTGACGTGTATCAGCGATTTCAAGTCCTGTCGATTTTATGCACCTGTCGCGTCCAGCGTGAAGTGCTGGAGAGTCTGACGAAGCCGCTGCATGTTGGGCTGCGCCGCCTGACGTGGAGCCTCGCCTGGCACCGCCAGCGCCTCCTCTGCCAGCCGCTCGTGGACTTCTGGGCAGCGAACAGCGACGTTACCGCACTCACCGAAGTCGCACTCTCGTCCTCTGGTTTGAGCAAAGCCACGCTGAGTGGAAGTGAGCTGCTGCAGAAGTGGATGGCAGCCGAGCGCGGTCTCTGCCGGCTCGCGCGACACGTTTTCGAGCTGTACGAGAACTCTCTTCTGTTGCCGCATCTTCTCTCCAGCGCGGGTGCCCCGCACACTGTGGAACTGAGCCTTGGCGGGGAAGACCAAAGCGACGGGGGCGATGCCGGCGAGGACGTCGGAGGCATTCGCACTCACGACGTACGCACCACCACTGTTAAGGATGGGGCTGGTGGGTTGCTGCAGGAGCCGCCTGTGCAATACTCCTTGCCATTGACTCTGGCCTGTGAGGATCGCGGCGAGTCTTCACCACTAACGTGGACGTCGCACCCGCAGCGCGCGCCACAGCCGCAAGCCGAAGGCGAGGCAATATCAAAAGCAAACGTCTACCCTAGCCAGCACCTTCAGCCTCCCCCCTCATCTCCGTGGTGGCAGCAACCACCGCCATCGCAGCAGCCTGGGTCCACTGGCAACGCCTTTGTGCCGTTGGGCTTCAGTGATTGGTACGCCAATCACAAAGCGTCCATGAACACCTTCACCACTATAGCAGAGGCGTCGCTTAGTCAACAGCCGCAGCACCCAATGCATCAGCAGCAGCAGACACCCGTCCAGTTCCATCAGCGACAGCCTTCACCGATACCGCACTGGGCTGGACTTGGTGCCTTGAGTGCGTGGAGTTCAGGCAGGGTTGACATCGACACCACCTTCGATCTGCACAGCTCCCTTTGCTGCGAGTGGCGCTCCATGCGGCTCAGCGGCGGGGCGGGAAGCTTAGACGGGGCAGCCAACGACTTCGCCATGGCCGTGGCCGCTGCATCGCCGCTGCGCTTGCACGCGCCTTCCGCCCTCCAAATCACGCAGCGCCAAACCCCGCGCAGCGCGTCATCCTCGTCGCGGGGGATGCACACGTCGACTGTCGTCTCGCCAACAAACGGCACCGCCAGCATGACGACGACGACGGCGGCGACGCTCTCCGCTGTGGATGCGGTGATGAGCTCGGGTCACTCCGTCGTACCCACCGCTCTGCAAGCTGGGGAAAAAGACAATGGAGGAGGAGCAGCGAAGGGGACCGCATTTCTGCAGTATGCCGCACAGTCGCATAGCATGAGCGTTGCCTCTCCACTGACTTTGCTCAGCCCTGTCACCGCAGCTTGCGCACCTCACCCACGCGTGGCGGACAGACTAGACTCGGCTGATGAACTGCATTCGCCGATGATGGTCTTTGAAGGTTCACCCGCGCGCCGGCGCTTCGCCTCGCGATGGCTGAAGCTGCTGCCGCCCCACGAACCCCAACCGCAGGCCAGCTCCACCGGTGTGCCCTCTCCTTCGAGCTTCTTGGCCTTCTCGGCCACCACACGGACTCCGCAGCGCTTGCACATGCGTGTCTTCGGTGCGGCCGCACCGGTCGAAGGAGAGAAACGGAAGGAGAGGAGCACCGCTTCGGCGGACTCGTGGCCGCTACGCACGCAGCCACCCACCGCAGCTGTCTCACTAAATAGACAGGAGCAGAGCCTTTTCGAAGCCACGAAAGGGAAAGATGCAGAAGACGAGAAGAGAGCTCCGCGCGCTGGTTCGCCGCACGTCGACGGGGATGATGCCACAAAGCCCACGTCGTCGTCGTCGTCGTGCTCGTCTCCGTTCTTCGCTGCTCAGCTGCGGCGAGGCGACATTGTCGAAAGTCGCCTTCTCAGCCCCTTCGTCGAGGAAAGCAAACGTGCGGTCATTGGGTCCTTCATGCAGCACTGGCTGCTTCCGCGCTGGGAGCTTCTCACGCACGTCGGTCGCACCATCGCAAAGCTAGTGGAATACGAGACAAAGGGGAAACAGCAGGTGTACGGCACCACCGTGCAGGTTCACACAGAGCCGACGTCGACTACGCCCTCATCGCAGCGCGAAGAGGAAAAAGACGATGCACACGATTTCGCCAACGAGGACGGCGTACGCGGCAGTGAAAAGCTTGCGAAGACCGCGAAGCCGTCGATCAACACCGTCACGCACACCGATACAGCGGCGGACCATCCACTAGCTCCCTCAGCCCCGTTAGCGTCCCTGACCCCCTTGACTCCCGTGCTCTACTCCGCCTCAGGTGCCACAGTCGATAGGGGCAAGTCTGACAACGACAGCGATGGCGCCGT
Source organism: Crithidia brevicula (assembly GCA_030849845.1). Classification (NCBI taxonomy): domain Eukaryota; phylum Euglenozoa; class Kinetoplastea; order Trypanosomatida; family Trypanosomatidae; genus Crithidia; species Crithidia brevicula. The sequence goes on from JASAOD010001921.1 coordinate 67,228, forward strand.
GCACAAGCATGAAGAGGAGAGGGAGGAAGGCGGCATCCCGTCGGCACGGCTCGAGCAGCTTCAGCACGCTCTGAACGACATCATGCAGGCCTGTCGAGGTTTATCCAGAGCCTCGCAGCAGTACGAGCTGGCGCTTGCTCTTGAGGATCGAGGCGGGACATCATTGCACCGTCGTCAACCCCGAACCAATAACGACAACAAGAGGAACAGCAGCGGCACTCTTGACATGAAGGAAAGCCCAGAAGCCACCGTCAAACCAGGTGAAGTGGGAGCTGAAGACGTGCACCCCAGTGCGAAGGACGTGCAGCTCGCAACAGGCGCGCCGACTTGTGCGAGTACTCCGCCTGTGTCAACAGCCAACATATCCAGCACGTCGCTCCCCTTCTCCACCTCCTCCCCTTCCTCTCCTCCCTCGCCTCCGCTTCCGTCGTCCTCGTCGTCTCCGTCGCAAGAGTTTGTCGCCAAGAGTCGCCAAGAGCGTGAGCGCATCCTCGCACTGTGCCACCGCATGTCCAATCTTCTCGAAGGAAATAACCATATGAATGGCGAAGAAGAAGGCCAGGGAAAGCTACAGGCACCGCTGTCCAGCCACGCACACCCGAGCGGGCAGAAGGACGATATAATTGGGGCTCACCACGCACCGAGCGAGCCGCTAAACGATCGAATCGATGACCCGCTGCCCCTTGACTCTCTCAGCCAAGGGATGTGCGGTCCTCCCTGCCCAACGCCATCGGATGCATCGTTGGTGGTTCTGGCATCAGGGCAGCAGCCATGCGACGATCACCGGCGATCGTCCGCACCCAGTGCCGGCCCGTCGCAGCTCTTTGCTCCGCTGCACGGGACGATGCGCCGCTACAGTACGGGCTACACGCTCACCTCCGTCCCCGCCGCGCTGATGGCGCAGCCGTCCAACACCCTCGTCTCCATGCCGTTCAGCGAGGCCGAAGACGGCAGCTCCTTCGACAACAGCGCGCTGACCACCGTACCGTCGATGTCAGTGGCGACGCCTTTGTCAATAGAGAATCACCTGTCCAGTCTGAGCGTGGGCCTGCCTCGCTTGCTGGCGCCAACCGTGTTACGTCAGGCAGCCGTCGTCATTGTAACCAGCATCGATGGCACGCTGCCAAGCTCCGCTGGGATAGAGTCGAAATGTACGGGATCTGCGGTAACAGCGCCCCCACAGCGATCAAGCGTCGATGGTCCGGAAGCAGAAGAGAAGCGTGAAAGCGGCAAAGAAGAGGACGACGACGTTGGCGTCCCCGCAGCCCCGTCACTCAGTGCGGAAGCAGAGGACCCCGCGGCGTTGTCTGAGGCAGCGGGGCCTGCAACAGCTACACCATTAAGGGCACCTGAGAGGACAGCCTCGACCACTGCCTCCCTCGTTGTTGTGCGGGAAGACGCTGCGCAGCAAACACCTGCCAGAGTCTCAGCGCTGAAAGACGCCGAGACACAAACGTCCTTTCTCGCATCGGTAACCGCACTGCCAGCGGAGGATGCCGCAGACACCCTTTCGAGTGGAAGAGAAGAGAGCGAGCGTAGCAGCCCCAGCGTCGTCTGCGGCCGCGAAACAAGCAGCTCAACGCCACGTAGTGCCAACTCGCAGCGCTCCGTTGAGACGGCTGAAGTGACACCTTATAAACAGCATCCCAGCCACCACTCCCGCCGCTGTCCTCGCAGTGACACGCACCACACTCGGTCGGACGGAGAAGCAGAAGGCATCCACAACGACGCCGATATGGAGGAGGAGGGGAGTGAGTACACCACCTCAACTCTGTCCCCCGTGTCAGAGCACTCGTCCAATCGACTGACGAACGCCATCGCGTCTGGCCGCTCCTCGCCCATGCCCTCGAGCCCCTCCTTCTCCTCCATGGCAGCCGCCACCTTTCTCCCCATCGATGCTCCATCACTCTCCGCTGTCGAGGACAAGCAAGATCACAGCACCACCTGTAGTAATCATCGCAAAAACGAGACCAGCACAAAGGTGGGTGAAGCGGAAGGACGCGAAACGAATGGCGGTGGTCAAGGGGGCGGTAGGGATGAGCTGCGTCCCGCGTCACCTGTGCTATCATCGCCGCAGGTGGCGCGATGCATCTCGCTGGATTCTCGCACAGGCGAGCATCGCGAGCAGTACGACGCTGTTCGTGTGCATCGCAGCAACCACAGCGGCAACGTCGATGTGTCGAAGACGCACAACAAAAGTGCCTCCACGGAGGACACGGCTGCGGCAGCCTCGGCAATGCGCACGACGGCGCACCAGGCAGTGACATCAACAACAGCAACTGCTACGGCAACGCCGCCTTCGCCGTCTTCGCCATGGCGAGAGCGCACGCCCACGCGGAACAGCGAGGCCGCCGTATCTGCTCTTGCCGACCTGCAGCAGCGACTTGGTGGGTCGAACAGCACCGTCCTTGAGCTCCGTCAACAGCTAGATCGCGCGCAGGAGGACGCGCGCGGGAAAGACGTAACGATGGCGCAGCTTCAGCGGCGGCTTAAGGAAACAGAAGCGGAGCTGCGCAGGGCCGTGGCCTCGCAGGAGGCACAGCTGGAGCGTTTGCAGCTGCACCCGCCGCCACCGCTCGCGCCTTCACGCTGCTCCGTCGCTGTGAACACTGTGGCGGACGTCAGAGAAGAAGTTCAGCAACAAGCACAGCAGCAGACGACGATGAAGCCTCTGCTGTCTCCTTCTGTCCCCTCGACACCGTCCAAAGAGGGAAGTGACGCTGCGGAGGCTGAAAGGGATGCTCTGCCGTTCGCTGAGAAGAAGGAGGCGGTGGTAGTGGAAAGGGCAGACTTCGGCGTGCAGACATGCATGGACGTGCTGCCACCCAAACCTGAAATCGCCGCTGTAACGGCGTCAAAGGTAACGGAAGCCTCGTCGTCAGCGTCGTCAACCACTTCAAGCGCAACGACGCCCCACGACACAACACTCGTTCTCTCACAGATATCGGCAGAAAAGCGCGTGCACGAGCTCGAAGCCGATCTACGCAACGCAGCCTTCCGCATTGAGCAGTGGAAAGCGCTCCTAGAGGCCGAGCGCCACGCCCGCGCGGTGCAGGTCGATCAGCTCTCCCAGCAACTGGGGAGCGAGCAGCGCCGCCTGCAACGCCAGCGCAGCAGCCTCAGCCGCAGTCGCAGTCGCAGCCTCTCCCCGTTTGTCAGCGATCAAGCAACAAATGTTGGTGTTGTGGTGGAAGTACTCACACCCGACGCGGAAGCTTCAGCAACACCACAGCACATTAGCGATGTAAACGAGGACCCCTTGGCATTGTGTGTGGGCAAGACCAACGAAAGCAGCGGAGCGGCGGCGGAGGCGGAGGAGCAGCGCTTAACAGCGGCGCTGGCGCAGCAGGCGGACGAACTAAAAGAACGTGAGGATGCGCTGAAGGGCCGCATTGCACACGTGCTGGGCCGCCTTCACGTGGCGGAGACGCGCCTTGAGGAGCAACGGCAGCAGATGCGACGCGAGGCCGCAGAAGTGGCAACGGCTCGGGAAAGCGAACGCGCAGTTCTTCAGCAGCGTGTGATGGAGCTTGAGGGGGAGGTGAATGTCCTTCAGCAGGGTCGTCTTGCGAACATGTCAGTCGCTCCTGAAGACTGCAAGCGTGAATTGAACATCGAGGAGGGCAGTGATGTAAGCAAGACTAAGGGAGCGACTGAGGAAGGCCTAGAACCAGCGTCATCCTCAAGCGACGATGCTGCGGTTGCTACTGCGGTTGCTGCTCGGCATGAAGAGGCGATTGACCAACTTACAGCCCACCAGCAGCGTCTCGAGGAGGAGCTGCGGGAGGAGCAGCAGAAACGCGCAGACGAAAAGGCGCTACACGATGGCCAAGTGGCTGCCCTTCGTCATGCAGTGGACGACGCGCATCGCGACGCACACGCAGCGAACGCGGCTTTGCAGCGCGAAGAAGAAGCCCACGATCGATCGCGGATGGCGTTGGGGGTTGTGCAGGCCGCCGTCACCGCCGCGCAAATATCTCACAAGGTCGAGACAGCGCTCTTTCGGCGCGACACGACGGCTTGGTGGGCTGCCACGGAAACCATCACGCTGGCGTGGACGGAAGAGAAATCGTTGATGGTGCATGAGGTTATTGCGGACCGGCTTCATGGCCAGGAGCGGCGCCTCCGCCTGGCCTTGGATTCCGCACGTGAAGGGGCGACTCAGCAGGAGGCTGAGCTGGCCGCCCTCCGTGCAACTTTGACAGCTGAGCGTGCTGAAGCCGAGAAACGGGAAGATGCTCTGAAAGGCGAAGTGTCCGCGCACGTGCGCGATGCGGCCACGCTTGCCGCTGAGCACTCCGCCAATGCAGCCGCACAGTGCTTCTATGCTGCCCAGGCGGCGCAGCTTCGTGAGAGCACGATGACTTGGTGGATGGCACGGGAGAGGTGTGCGGCGGAGTGGGCCGACGCGGCGATGTTGTGTTTGGTCGATGCTGCTCAGTGTCAGCTGCGTGCGTGCGAGGCTCGGCACAAAGCTATCGTGGTGGGCCTGCACAGCACGGCCACTGCCCACGAAGCCACCATTCGGACGCTTTACGAGCAACTCTCTCACCTACACGCGGAACTTGACGCTGAAAAAACAAAGCTTCAGTCTCGCGAAGAGGCACACAGTCGAGCAGTGGGCGATCTCGAGCGTGTCAACGCCGCTCTCGCGGTGACGCATGAGGCACAACAGGCACAGATGGAGGCTTTTCGTCAATTCACGGAGTTGTTGTGGACGGCACACACATCGTGTCTATCCGACTGGACAGAAGCTAAAGCGCAGCTTCTGGCGGACTCATACGGCGCAGTGCTCAGCGTGTCTACTCAGACGCAACGAGAGTCTGTTGCCAAGGCAACGGCAGCAGCGGCATCCGCCCACGAGGCAGCACTGCGCGACTTCGACCGGCAGCTCACCAACGCCCAGCACGACGCACAGGAGAGCAGAGGCAAACTCCAGAAGGAGGAGGCGGCGCACACGCGCACGATCGCAGCCTTCAACGCCACGCAGGCTGCAACGGCGGTGGTGCTGCGAGGGGAAGGTGCCCAGCACGCCCATCTGCACCGCCTCTGTGCGACGTGGTGGGAGGCGCGGGAGGCCTGCATGGCCGACTGGATGGAAGCAAAATCGCAACTCCTGCACACGGCCTACGCCGCCCAGCAGCAGCAATCCTATCAGACCGCGTTCTTTGTGGCTCTGGAAAGGCTCACACAGTCTGTGGAGCGGCAGTCCGCACACGAGACGCCTGACGATCGTGCCGCGACGCCCGTTAAGCCGACGGACGTTGTCCGTAGTCCGCAGGATAGTGGCCTAGTGGACAAGACGAAAAGACAAGGTCCTGAGAGAAGAAGCCGCGCATCGCAGAACACGGCGGAAGATGTTATTTCTCCGCGCCGCTCCAAGTCACCAGATGTGGTGATGATGTCGCTTGAGGATCCTCTCGGTCTGCGCTACGAGCTTCAACGCAAATCGCGGCGCATTCGCAGGTTGGAAGAGCAGGTCCGGCAACTGGAAGCGACGCACGTGGCGGATCGCCAAGCGTTGGACACCTTGCAGTCCTTGCGTCAGCACGATCGCCAGAGCACCGCCAGGCCGCCGTCCACAGCAGCAACAGCAGTAGCGGCACTCCCGCCAACCCCTTCCCGAGCTCCGTCTCAGGCGTTCGAGGAGAGGGCGGATGAGGTGTCATACGCAACACCGTCGAGCTCACCAAACTCTATGAAAAGTCGCCGATTGACGCCGAATGAGTACCGCCAGCGCTTTGCAGGGATGTAAAATAAAAAAACCTCACAAGTGTTTCTTTTGTCGTTATTGTTTTGGTTTGGCGTGCGTTCAAGCCGCGCTCTGAGGTGGCTAAAACATGCGTGTTCGAATAGGTATCTGCTGCCATAGCGAGATTTGTAAAAGCTAAAGCAAATGGGTTTTAATTTTTCTTTTGAGGTATGAAGGCGGTTTAGTGCTACTGAATGTGCTGTTGTACTGCTTTTTTTTTATAGCATTCAAGTAGCGCACGCTGCGTTTGGCCACCGCTTCGGGAAAAAAAAAATTGCACCTCTGCCTTTACATAGTTCACACTTTTCGCCTCCTCCTCGCGTTGATTCGTCACTGAGACACAACGACAACATCTGTCGCTACTTCTATCAGAGAGCTCCTCTTCCCACCATTACCTCTTGTCTCTCTCTCTACCTCTATTGTGCCACGTCTTTTCATCTTGTCACTAGCACACATAAAGCTGTGCTACTTGCTATAGAGTTTGTCCTTTGCCCCTTTGGCCTTGGTGGGATTGTTTTCTCTTCTCCTCCATTTCTCTCGTGAGCTTCTCCTGCTCTCGATATATCCCCCCCCCCCCCCCAACAAAAAAAAAAAAACTCGAAAAGGTAAATCAGAAACGAAAAAAAAAAATCTGCAGTGCGTGTTGCCCCCCATGCTGCGCTCAGCAAACCCTGCCATTGCAAAGGCCCTGCAGCCTCTTATCGAGGGGCCGAAGTTCGCCGTGGTGTACTGCGGCAATCACCAGTACAAGGTCTCCCCGGGCGACGTCATCGCCGTGCAGCGTCTGCGTGCCCCCATCGGAAGCCAAATTGCCCTCAAGAAGGCACTTATGGTCGGTGGTCCGCGCTTCACGGCGATTGGCCGCCCCCTACTGGCACACGTGCGTGTCACGGCCGACGTCGAGGAGCAGAAGCGCATGCGCAACGTAGTCTCGCTCTTCACCACGGCGGGCCGGCGCCGCATGCGGTGGGTGGACGCCGATCACGCCGCCACCATTCTGCGTATTCGCGAAGTAATCTATGAGCCGACGGTGATCGGGGAGCTCGACAAGTACGACGGCGTGGTTCTGAAGTCGTTTGATGCGGAGACGCACCCGAACCCGGTCTTCACGGCCAACGACGGCTACGACCTGCACTACAAGAAGGACTGGGACAAGGTAGAGAACGCCTCTGCGTTTTTAGAAATGATGAACCAAGGCGAAAGCGCAGCTGCTCATAACTGAGGAGGGAGAACTACTTCTTTTTTGAGAAAAAAAAAAGAAAAGGACGGTCACTCTTTATCCCCGTTGGGACCTTCCGTTTTGCCATGCCTGGGTGATGGTGTCGGGTTGTGTGTGATGGTAGGCGGCAAGCCGTTGTCCAGTATCTCAGGGAAGAGTTGGAAGCTCTGTTTACATATTTTCATTGCTGGTTTGTTTGTTGTGTGTGCAGTGTGCCAACTGCTGCCGTTGCAGTTGCTCTCGTGCTACTGTTTATTTTCTGTTGTTGTTTCCTTCCTTTACTCACAACATGCCAAGAACTTTGCGTAAGGCGAAACAAAGAGAATGGAGGCCTTTTTTAGGTCAGAAAGCTGATAGAAGCAACGACTTCTTTGCTGTGCTTTTTTTTTTAAGCGTGCTTTGTCTAGGACAGAACACAGAAGGTAAGAAGCATGCGTTTTTTGGTAGATGGCAGCTGGTATCTTGTACAAACGTCAGCGCATCCGTATTGCTGCTGCCTCTCTTTGCGCAGATTCGCCTTTCCTCTGCTAGCATCGGAACGTAGGAGATGATGCTGAGACACTTCGGGCAACTCTGCCAACGTCTGATGTTGGTATGACCTCGACGATGGCTTGTAAAATGTGCGGACAGCAGTAAAGAAGAAATGCAACAAAGGTTTTTCGCGCGCATGAGCACTTCTCCCCTTCTCTTCATCTTTCCTCACTTTCCTGTCCTTTTCTGTTTGTTTTCTCTTTCAACCAAATCAAGAAGGTTTACTTGCACGATTTAATTGCCAGAGTTTTTTACCGAGGCAAAATATATATTAATTTATTTAATACAACAAAAGAAATCATTTAAATTTATTATTATTATTCTTTTCTCTTAGTATTTGGGCTGCGCTTACTGTTTGCAGAAGTAGCAATGAGCTCACCCGGCTTCTTGCGCCGTCAGCGCCGGCGAATAGCCCTCGCCGCGGTGTTGTGCGCGCTTCTCTGCGGGGTGGCCGTCACGTTGAGTGCGGATCGCCCAGGCTTCGCTGCCCAGCACACGCTGGCCGTGCCTCCCCCACCGCAATCACCGATGAAGGCTCTGGCGACTACTGTGCAGCATCCACAGCGGAGGAATATTGTTCGTGAGGTGGACCGGCAGGACTGGCACCAGCTGGATGGCGACGTGCTCCTCCCCGCACATCACGGAGACAACCCGGACGTTCTCACCGCGCGGAAGCAGGCACGACTGCGCACGGTGACCCAGGAGATGGCGCAGGCTCCGGCTTCCATCGCCGTTCTCGCCGAGCCGCGACGACCGCTGTCGGCCAGTGAGGTCTACCGTGTAGTGAAGATCCATGATCGTACACCTCTGCAGACAATCGCATCCCCCCAGCCACAGCAGCAGCAGGCTGCTTCCCATCTCCCCGCACACGTAGAGCGAAAGACAGACGCCTTGCAGCCCCTCACCGCGCCTGTGCAGGGCGAGGACAAGGCAAAGATCGCCCTCCAGTCGCTGCGCCTCGTCGTGCGGCTGACGGAGGACCAGGACGAGGAGGACGACGACGAGCAAGGCAAGTCCGTCCCGCATAAACATCGCCACCTTCGTCGCGGGCGTGATGGTCAACGAGAGCCTTCGACTCTGCTGGCCCATCCCCGCGGCGGGCTGCGCGCTCTACCGCCTTTGCAGCATGCGCGTGTGGCGCACGACGCAGACGTAGACGAAGTCCCACCGCGTGCGCAGGAGGAGAGAGTTGTTGTCATTGCAGCAAACCGCTTTGTTGATGCACGCGTTAGCCCCCAAGATACCACGCACGTGTACTCGGATGAGGAGCTTCGCCAACGATGTGTCGTGGCCAACGGCCGCGTCAACGATCCGGCGGTGCTGCGCGCGATGATGGAGGGTCGACTGCGGCAGGACTGCTTGGTGGTCGCCGCGGACGTGGGTAATGATATCCCAACCAATGAGAACAACGCGAAGGCCGCCGTGGCGATCGCGTCGGTTTTTGTTACTACGCTCTTTCTTGTGTTCGCCCTTATTTTCTAAAGAATCAAAAATGGCTAACATACCGTGTGTGTGTGTGTGGTGGTGCTGTCTTCCGCTATGTGCAAAGAACTAATTTTTTTTTATGTCGGGAGCCCACACGGTCTGAAATACGCCGCTTCAAAAATGAATGATAAGTTTTTTTTATTTTTTTGTCTCGAGCGGGAAAAGTTGAAGGTGATTTTTGTCTTCTTTTTTTTGCTTTTTGTCGTTGCTGCTTCCTATTCCTCTGCTATCTTTACGGATAAGCGATAGCAAAGCCCGATCAAGGCAGCAATGCAAGTGCTTCTTTTTCGGTTTGTTTGTTTTCACGTCTTTTTGTGTGTGTTGATGTTCTTTCTGGTCGCCTCTCTTCCACTTCAATCAGAGCTATAATACGAGCGATGTGAACAGCAATGCCTTCTCATAGCTCCGATTGCACCTTACTGGGCTTGGCGTGTCTAATAATAATTAATCACTTCTTATATGTTTTTTTATTTATTGATTGATTTAGTTTAATTTTTATCTTTTGTTCTATTCTGCTCTCCTTGCTTGCGGCTGTTGCCTCTGTAGAAACCCGTTCTTTCTGCCTATGTACAACGCTATCTTTACTCACGCCCTTGTCGTACTGTCCTTAATGTTTGTCGATGTGTGCATATGTGTGTATGTGTGTGTGTGTGTGAGTGTTTGTGTGTGTTTAAAAAGTGAAACTGCCCTCACTCACCTCATTCGCGCGCACGCATCATTGTCCTTGTATTTAGCCTCAAAGCCATCAACTTTTTCTCCGTTTTCTTTTTTCTTTTTCTCGCTCTTTTGTTCTTGTAGCATTGTTTGTTTCTCATAGTCTCATACCTTTGCAATATCAGTGCGTTTACGTTTGTCACCTTTACTTCCGATGAAGCAGAATAAAGACCTAAAAGAATCATGTTCCTCTCTATTCGCCTCTACGGTCTCTGCACTTGCAACGCAAGTAAGATATCAAGAAGAGACTTGCCGAAGGTTTATTCAAATCAACATAATAGCGTGTCCGGCGTCTTTTTCTTCTACTTCACCAGCGATGACTTTTGGGCACGTGGACCGCAGCGTGGTGTGCTGGTCAAAGCTTTTTATCTTCTTTGCTGAACGTATAACTCAACTCCACCCCACTCGCCTCTTCCTCATCTTTCTTTCTCTCTCTCAATCTCTATATCGGCACGTGATGTGGAACTACATACCTTCATTATTTACTTTCTTGTTGTTGTTGTTTTTTGCTTGTGTCTTTACCTGTCCAGTACTCTTTCAGCACAGCAAAGAGTGGCTTCGGGGTCTTGTCATTTCTCTTCTCACTTCTCAGAAGCTTCTTTGCGTTGCGCATCGCCGCGGAAGTGCTCTGCGTCGAAGTCTTACCAGCTGAGTCGAGAAGGAGCGGAAACAGAGCCGTCGCCGTTTGAAACCTAAAACAGTAAGAAAGAAAAAAAAAGTTGCAATCTGTCGCTTCTGTACCACTATTTACATCCTAATTGACTTTGCCCTTACCCAAAAAAAAAATTGTCTGCATATTCTCAAGCTAAGAAAAAAAAAGGGTGCATTGTTTACTCCTTGTCTGTTTGGATACATTGTTTTATAACGCACACGTCATACATTGTCTCCATTGGTTTCTTGTCGTTGCACATCGCTACCCTGAGTTCGCAAACCATTATCTGCTGCTGGACAACGCACGTTCACTCGCGTGTTTGTCTTTTTTTTTTATCTAAAAAAAAGGTAATCTAAATACACACACACATAAACACACACACACGTCTAAAATGGATAGTGAACTGAAGATTAATCTTAGCGATGACGAGGACGGCGAGGGCAACAGCACGCTGCCATCAGCCCCAGCGTCCAACGCTAGTCTATCCTCGCCCAAGACCCCTGCATCCCCACACCGCAGCACGCGGCCGTCTTCCGTATACGTTGCCTATCCCCGCCCTGTTGGGCAGCCTCTGGGGAGCAATGCGACTCCCCTCATGCCGTCCACCGTGGGTCGCCACAACGGCTTTCTGCGGACCTACAAGGTCTTAGTCGTTGGCGAGGCCGGCGTGGGCAAGTCCAATCTCATGCACCGCTACTGCTACAACAAGTACGACCCCTCGCTGCCCTCCACCCTCGGCGCTGAGTTCTGCTCCCGCGAGGTGGACATTCCAACGGGCCCGGTAGGACAGACGCAAAGCGTGGTGTTGCAGCTCTGGGACACCGCAGGGCAGGAGCGCAATGCCGGTGTGATCAGCAACGCCTTCTATCGCAACGCGGTGGGGGCCATTGTGGTGTACGACGTCACGCGTCGCGAGTCGCTGCTCAATGTGCCGCGGTGGGTTGCTCGTGTCATGGAGCTGGCGAGGGAGGAGTGTGTCTGTGTGGTGGTCGGGGCCAAGCTGGACCTGCTCAAGACGCCGCAAGGCACGCCCCTCTCCACGGTGGAGCTCGAGGCGCTGCAGCAGGAGGCAGACCGCATCTCACACGCATTGGGCACACGCAACTTCCTCACCTCGGCCCTGTCCGGTGACGGGGTGTTGGAGGCCTTCACACACTTGGTGCTGGCGGTGGACGCGGTGCAGGCCGCCCCACCTGATGTCCACCGCGACGTTGCCCATCCAGCGCAGCACCCGCACCTAAGCAACAACAACGAGCACGCGATGCTGACGTTCATGCATGGCGGCCGTGGCATGGTGCCTCGTCAAGACTCGGAGATGTGGACCGCCGCCTCCACCGTGCCCGCCTCCCCGGTAGCCCTCTTCGGCAGCCCAACGAGTCGGCCATTACACGATGACGGCGCTGGAATGAACGAGTCGACAACGTCATCGGCAGCTGCTGCGGCTGCGGCTGCGGCTACTACTGCACAGTGCTCGCCCGCCATGACACCTTCTGCGTCGGGGTACATGTCTCCTGGCACGGCGGGCAACACCTCACAGTGGCGCTCGCCGTCGTCGTCGCCGGGGAAGCAGAAGAAGGCGCTGGACTTGCGTGGCTTCGGTCCTGGCGGCGGTGGTGGCGCGCCTGCCCCCACAACGAATGGCGGGTTTGTGGAACCTTCGTGGGGGTGCTAATAGTTGCCTCCAGCACGAAACCCGTGTGTATGTGTGTGTCTGTTCATTCCCCGTCCGTGTCTGTTTCTCTAATCATTGCTAGCGCTGTTCGCCTCTCTTCGAGGACTGCTACCCCGTTCGTTTTCAACGCACAACACCGATATATGTTCACTTCCATCAAACCATCCAGAAAACCTTTTGAAAAGTTTTCGCTAGCTTAATCGAGCTTATTTCAATGTTTCTTTCACAAGCGACGTTTGCGTCAAATTCGAAAACAAACGAAGGAGTCAGAAAAAGAGGATAAAAATGGTCAATGCAACAAAAAGGGTGTAGTTGCTCCGATCTTCACGCTGATTGTGAAACTTATGCGAGGCCGCATAGCAATCCGCAGCATCCAGCTGTGTTTGTCCCCATGATCTCTCCTTCGTACTATCAGTATATGGCTTGCTGTTGCTCACTCACTCCATCCCTCTTTCTCTCTCTCTCTGTCATCGTCCACGCTCCACTATTACCTTTGCTCTTGGCTCTCGCAGCAGCGTCCTAGTGCCTTGTTGAAACTCGTTTCCGCGACTGCAGGAAGCAACAGGTGCCTTACATATATTGGTCGTGAATGGTTTTGAATAGCAACTAGGAAACTTTTTATATTGTCCTCATCTTGACTTCATAATCGGTCTTGTTTTCTTAGTTGAAGTCACACACCCACACGCTCACACAAACAGGGTTTTTTTTATTATTATTAAACTACACACAGCATCAGTTGAACGAGCAGCTGTACTAAATACACCTCTCGACATTTAATAAACTAATATAATCGCGAGCTGAAGAGACGAAATATACTACCTCACCTTCTATATAGTACCTAAATAAAAATCAGTCGTCGTAATGTCGCAGCGTCTTACGCCTCTGACGCGCAATCAGCTGCTGGAGCTGGAGGTGCTCATGCGCGGTCTTATCGCCGTCGTCTCCCAGCCACAACACTACCCCGCAACCAGCGAGACGGCCTCCGTCGCCAACCAGAGTCGATTCTCCAGCGCGCCGTCAACACCAACTTCCATCACAGCCGGGGCAGAGCCTCCCACCTCCGCTTTTCTCTCCTCCCTTCCCCAGCAAAGTGGGACCGGTGCGTCTGCTGCTGTGGCAGGGCTGTCCACCTCCACCTCGCTCGCGAACTCCGCAGACGTGGACGGTGCGTCCTCGCTGTATTCATACCGTCGACATCCGCAGGAGTCGCAGATCGGCGCGTCGTGCGACGTCGACCACGCCGCTCTGCATGGCACCTTCCTCGACGTCTTCGCCGACCCGTGCACCTCCGCCTCGTGGCGCCTGTATGATAAGATGCTCTACGTGGTCTGGTGGTCCTACCGCCCGCAGTCCTGCACGACCTGCGGAATGCAGGACGCGTGGATGCCATCTGGCGACGTAGAGTTCAAGTGTGTCTCCTGCCTGACGGGGGCCGGCACAACCCGCAGCAACGCCGTCGTTGAAGATATCGCTGGGGGCAACGAGGAAGGAGACTACGGCAACGGCAACGACAGCGGCGATGACGACGACGTGGAGGAGAAGGAGAAAGGCACGAGTGGTGGTGGCGGCGGTGTCGAGACAGGCGGCGGTCCGCTGGAGACGTATCTCTTCTTCTACGAGTGGATGCAGCGCATTCCTGTCCTCGGACCTGCTGGCAGCGCTGCCACGTCTGCGGGCCACCGCAACGCCAGCGGAGGTGGTAATGGCAGAGAAGCGGAACTTGCCCAGAGCAGCCCTCCACGAATGACACATGCCTACCAGACCAACACAGTAGCGGCGTCGTCGTCGTCGCTGCCGGGCTACGCACGTGCTGGACGTGGACAAGGGTCCACCGCACATCAGCAGCAACAGTCCACGTCGAAAGCGAGCAGCAGCGTCGCACTACCCAGCGGTGAGGCTTTGCCGACGGTCCTTCGTGCTGCCTACGACATGAGCTGCCTTCTCACCGCCCCTGGCCTTCCGCGTGGCACAGCCCGGGTGATTCGCGCAGCGGGCCTCTACATGAGCCTCCTGCTGCACCGGTACGTGTCCCTCTTTCCCCTCTTCTGTGTAGCGGGTCGCACGGTGGTGGACGGTGAGCGAACAGCCACGAAGGACGCGCAGTCGTCCAGCCCGGCGATGGCGGACGCGCAGCCAATTGAGGTGGAGCTCCAGTGGATCGACGTGGAACTTGTCAGCGCACTGCTGGGCGTCGCCGCGCCGTCCTTCTTCGAGTCTACCGAGGTCTCTGTCCAGCACTTGCAGAACGTTTTTACCGTGGCGGTGGACTACGGCGTGCCGAGTGTGCTGTGGCACCCAGGCCGTGTCCCTGGCCGCGTGGAGGCGATGAAGACACTGAAGGAGAAGGCCATTCCGCTCTGCCCCCTGCACTCCACCACGGCCGGTGTCTCGGGCTTGTGCCCCGAGCACACTGCGATGATTGTCGCGCTTGAAATGGCCCGGCGAGTCGACGCGCACCCCGTCGCCGCCTCCTCCACGTCGCCCGCGGCGGCGGCGCAGAACGCGCAGCGCATTGGCCAGTGGCTGGACGCGCTGGGACTCTACCCAACCCGCCGCGTCTACCGCGACGTTCAGAGCTACCTTCACGTGGAGGCGGACGAGGAAAAGAGGCGGCAGAAGCGCAACGCGGTGAAGGCCGAAAGTGGCGATGTGAAAGCCCTCAAGGCTGAAGTCAAATTCGAGGAAGGACAGGAGGAGGAGGCAGAAGAGCAGAGACGCACTAGCGCGATGCGTGCATGGGAGGCAACGCTAACGACTCTGGCGGCGGTCAACGACGCACACCTCATCAACGCAGCGGAGCGCCACGCTCGCCGGCACGAGACATCGGAATTCAGCACGCCTGCCAACCCGGTGTATTTGACAACCCAACGCTCTCCCTTCTACCGCCGCTTCGAGTGGATTTTGACCTCGCCCTGCGCCAACGCGCTGCTGCACGTCTTCGCTGCCGTCTTCCGCTTGACGCCGATGGAGCTGGCAGATATGGCGCTGCGCAGCGGCATCTACCAGGGTCACGCCAGCGGCTTTGTCGCCACACTGCGGACCGCCGTCACGCGTGGCGCGTTCGATGTGATGCCGTTGGCCCGTCGCCTCTCGCCGCTGACGTCGTCGTGGATGGCGACCTACATGGCACTGCACTCGGGTGATCGCCTGCCGCTGCTCGCCGCGCTTGTCCAGTTCAATGACGGGCAGAACGCCACGCGCGACCGGCAGGCGGCGCTGACGCGGCTGCTTCAACGCATTCTGCGCAAGCACCACGCCGCGCAGCTCTATCAGCTGAATTACGTCCTGCGTGTCACGGACGAAGACGAGAAGCACTTCAACGGTGTGTACTTCCTCTCCAACGTGCTGTGGCAGGAGGGCTTGGCGGTCTTCACGTGCCTGCGATCGGGCCGCAAAACCATTACCCTCAATCGCTTCGCCAACACCCTCTCCTTATGCTACATGAAGGCAAAAGAGAAGATCGTGTCGCGGCTGAGCATGCACGTTGTGTCCCCTGTCGTGGCTGCTGTGGAGACCGACGCTGTGCGGCTTGTGATGGAGGTGGCCATCGGGACAGTGGCGAGGGGCGCGAGCACCATGGGCGACCCATGGGGCACGGTGGTGCGCTGCCTCGACAAGTGCGCACGGGTGCGGCGGCGCATGCGGGTGCCGATGCTGGCCTCCCGCCTTGACGCTCTGGCGTCCATTCGCGAGCAGGTGAAGAGCGCAGTGCGCCGTTTCCAGCAGTTCCCTACGCTGAGCGGTGGTGGTGGTGGCGGTGCGGGAATGGGCATGGCGCCGACGCTGCTCGGGTGGGGGGAGACGGAGGCGCTGCTGGCGTCTGCACCACAGCTGGACGCGCGGCAGCTGCGCCGTGATCTTCAGTGGAACTTTCTTGCGCTGCCGAATGCATCGCTGCTGTCCGGGTTGTCTGAGAACCGCGTGGTGGCGATGTATGCGTCGCTGGTGGGTCTCCTTGAGCTCATTTATGCACGGCTGGGTAGTCAAGGCGTGAGCGACGTCGATGGGCCCTCTGCAGCGCTGTTGAGCAACTGGGTGGAGGAGCTTCTCTTTGTGGAGGAGGAGGACGAGGAAGAGGAGACCGTGGCAGCAGACGCCTTCGTCGATGCCTTTCACGGTCCCTTCTCCTCGTCCGCAGCGGCGGAGCGGGCGGGTCCTGGCGGCTGGTCACCGCCCACCTACCGCAACAGTCGGGGCGGAACGCCGAAGCTGTCGCGCAGTCCCAAGTCAAAGTTCATCACAGTCTCGACCGCGACGAGCGCAGCGGCACCAGCAGCAGCAGCTCCGACATCCGCGTTTACCGCGACGTATGCCAGTGGGGGTGGGCGGTTCGGAGCCACACAAACTGCCCCACCACCTTCTGCGTTCGCCCACCAGCCGTATACGATGACGCCTCCGTCGTTGGCGCCATCCCGCAGCCCCATCCTCCGCGCCGCCATCCCCTCGAACACTCCGCCGTTATCCTTCACGCGTGCTCCGCAGGCCAACCCGAAAGGCAGCGGACACGTCTCCTCCGTGAGCACCTCGCACAACGCAGTGTCGACGCCCATCCGTCGCTTCCAAAGCCCTCCTCCATCGTCGACGACGATTGTCAGTGTGAATGGTATCAGCTCCACGCCGCCGCTGGCGTGCGCATCTGCGGGGAACAGCAAGCAACGCACCTCCGGCAAGCTAAGCAGCAGCAATGGCACAGGGGGGAGCGGGGCGGACGGGCTCCCACCGCTGCTGCCGGACCTGGAGTTGTCCGCGAGCACAGCAGACGTCGAGCGGCGACTGCAGTCAGCGTCAAAGACGTCGGCACAGCGTAGGGTGCACAGAGAAGCCGGTCGCCGCCGCCGCCGGGAACGTGGGGACAGCGATGGCGAAGAGGGCAGCGATGGGGAAGGCTATGACGTTGCGAAGGACACTGAAGAAGAAGAAGACATGACGCGACATTCACAGCAGCAGCAGCAGGAGCGGCAACGCAGTCGTGGCAAGTCATCACTGGTGGATCCACAAGCGCAGGTGTTGCGTCTTCTGTGGCACGTGCTGCCGCCGTACTGGGATGTGCTGCTGGGCTTTGCTACCGATGTTGCTCTGCCCACGCCCGCCTCCATCGCTGGACGAGGAAACGACGAGGACGACGATGAAGATGAAGCGGAGGACGGCGGTGAGAACAAAGCGAGAAAGAGGACTGCGACAGCGACAAGTGCAGGCGAGACGGGCCGCACGAAGGCTGCCGGGGCGGCAAGCGAGGAGATGCAGCGGCGCATGGCCACGCAGGCCCGAGAGCGGGAACGGCGTCTCCGGAAAAGCCATCGGCAGCAGCCGCACAGCAGCACTGGAAGTTGCGTTGGTGGCTTTGGCACGCGGTCTGGAGCTGCTCGAGCCAGTGACAAAGAAAGCGGTGCGGCTCTGCGCAGCGAAGCCGCCGTTGTGCACCGCCCCTTCAACGTCTTTGACGCCGAAGAGTGTCGCCGTCGTCTGCACCGCCTCTACGTGTTCATTGCCGCCTACATCCAGTGCAAGCAACGGTGCCACGAGTTGGCGGCAGCTGGCGCGCTGCCCACCGTGCCAGAGAAACTCTCTTCTCCACCGCCGCCCTCCGCTGTTGGACCCAGCAAAGCAACGGGCAGCCCGCCAACAACGCGGAGTTTCGAAACGGCGAATGGAAGTGATGCTGGCGGTGCTGCTGCTCTGCTTCGCTCTCCGCGCGCACACCTCACGCCTCCGCCGCCGTACCCAGCTGACACGGTGGCCAGCACCACCGATGCCTCCGCACGAGCGCAGCGCTCCCCGCCGCGCAGCCGACCCTCGCCGCCGCCCGCACCGCAGCGCACACAGCCGACGCCATCGTCGCTGTTGCCGTCGCCGCACTCGCCTGAGCCGCGCCATGGCACCTTCACCCGCTCGCCCCGGCATGGTGGCGGGACGTCTCCGGTGCCTCTCTCGCCACCACTGGCACCAGCACGCGTAAACGAATACGATGGCGTTGACGCCCGCAGGGGCAGTCCGAAGCAGCAGCAGCAAACGCAAGCGACGACGACGACGTCTGTGCGTTCTCCTCTGCGGCCCTCACCACCACAAACGCAGCAACAGAGTAAGCGCTCAAGCGGGCAGGGGCAGCGCGGCAAGGGTGGCCGTGACAAGACCGCAGTGGCCTTGGTGGACGACGAAAACTTCGCTCTTCCGCCGTCCGAGGTCACGTGGAAGGACCACCGCGATGCCTCGACAGACAACGCGGAGAACGTGGAAAAGGCAAGTCGAGGGTCGGCAACCACCGCAGCTGGCCGACGTGAGGGGCAACGCCACCGATATGCTCAGCACCATAATCGCCCACAGTCCCAGACGGGAACAGCTTCGAGCTCAACAACCGCGTCCGATACAGAAGAAGCGGAGGCGAAGGCGGCGGGGAAAGGCGAGCGTGCAACGGCGACGCTCACGCACCACCTCCGAAAGCGCATTCGCGAGGGCAACGACGACGGTGGTGGCGACGCCAAGGGCGGAAGTGCGGCGGAAGAGAGAAGGGACACCGACCCCGACAGTGACGGAGAGGAAGGGCGGGAAGCCGGCGAAGCGCCACAACAGCAGCTGCGGAGGAAAGCAAAGAAGCTTGGCCGACGCCGACGTCGTCAGGAGCAGAACGTGCAGTACCAAGAACAACAACAACAGCTGCAGCAGCAGGCGAAGAGGGGAGTCACATCGCCGTCACGCAGCGGCAGCAACAGCAAGGAGGGAAGTCGCTCGCCGGAGATCCGCGCGTGGCGCAACGGCCGCATCTCAGGCAGCGTCTCTCCGCTGGGCAACTCGCCCGCCCTGCCACCACGGCCATCTGCTGCCGACGGTGCAGCTGCCAAGCCACCAGCGGCGGCACGCACGAGCCACCCAAGCAGCCCCACGCAGAACGCCGTGCCCTCGATTCGCGGCCGGGATGCGACATCGTCCTCTTCTTCTTCTGCGTCGGACTCGGGAAGAAGTGCGGACTACGACACAGATGCTATTTGAACGGGAATACGCGCAGATTGGACTTAATTATGTGTTGTTGTTGTTGTTGTTGTTGTTTTGATCTGTGGTTAAAGGCAGCGGGTATTGCAGCGGTGATGTTCGGGGCAGCGCGTTCCCTGTCTTTCTCACTTAGTCAGGCTCGCCAGCAATGAGGCAACAAAGAAGGGGAATGCGATCAACGATGAAATGCTCGTTTTTCCTCTTCCTCGGATAGGCAAAACAAAAAAAGGCTGAGAAGCAGAAACAAAAACCAAAACAAAAATAACATTTAGGACGAAGCGTGAACGGTGGGACTGACGTGGACCAGATTTGCAGGCCTCTCGAGTGTGATGGTTGGTCTTTGGGCAACGTGTCCTACTCGACACACATCCAAGCAATGAGATACAGAATGAATTGATCAGACAAACGCACTTGTCTTTTTTATTTTGCGTGTGTGTGCGTGTGTGTGTGTGTGTGTGTGTGAGATCATCGCTGTGGTAGATGGAGAAACAAAACTCCACTGTGCAAGGCAGCACTTCCTCTCTCTCTTTCACGCGCCATATTTTGTTCTTGGGTGTTTCCTTTTCATCTCACAACGCTTCTTCGTCTCTGCCTCACTCACTCCCTCTGCTCTTAACCTCTACCAAACCTTCCGTCTCCCCTCCTGTCACCTCAATGAGGGCTCCTCGTACAAAGTGTTCCTCCTTCTTTAGTTTCCTTGTCGCTTTCCTTTATTTCTTTTTTTTAATTTGCGTGTGTGTGGTGAGCTTTTTGCTTAATTATATTTTGTTTGTCTTAAGGTTCGTGCACGTACACGCGCACGACTTAGTATTATATTTTTCGGAGTGTCTGTCTGTGTGGGTGTGTTTGCAACGGTCTCATCAAGGCAAGCGAATTCCTGTGTGTATCGCGTTCGGTTCCCTTGTACGTTTGCGTGTTTATGTAAAGAGCGCATTCATTCCCCCTTCTTCTTTAAAAAAAAACTTTAATTTCTTCTGTGCTCCTCCAAAAAGAATCAGAGCCAAGAAAAGAAAATAAGAAATCCTTACTCAAAACTGAGTATTTCCGCACCTTTCCTTTAAGCTATTTGTACCTCCTCCTTAAGTGCGTTTTTTTTGTTTTATTACTGGTGTTAGTTGCTTCTTTCTTTCTTTCTGAGTCCCAACCAACTTTAACTGTGTTGAATAGCAAGCGGAAGTAATTAAAAATACATAAAACGAGGAGGAGCCAGCGAGACTAAGTCGCTTCCATCTTTGCTTGGGGGAAAAAACGCAACAACAACAACAACAAAAAAGGCTCTCTCATTCATCTTAAAAAAAAAAACCATAATTTCGCCATAACTGATATTGCTCCCGTTCATTAGTTTGTCACACGTTAGATCTCCCTCTTTTTTTTTATTATTATCTTCCTAGTGCGTACATATACAGCTTATATAGAGAAAGCGTGAAATAGAGACGGAGAAAGAAAGTGACGCGCGTGGCCCTTGTCATTCTGTGCTTGTGGCATTCACTTTATTATTCTTGTTTATTTATTTCTTTTTCATCATCATTTTGTGCCCTTCTCTCCCGTGTTGAACAAGCATGTCGCATCCAATTGTGCGTGCCCTCACCAATATCGGTGGCCTGCCAAGTTACTTTCTTGGCGATGTGGCCGAATGGGTGTTTGTCGACTACTTTGACGTGATGGTGTACTTCGAAGTCATCTACGTCCTGATGGTGTTTCTTGGCCCCAAGGCCATGGAGAATCGCGAGCCCTTCAAGCTGAAACACTTCATCACAGCCTGGAACCTCTTCCTCTCCATCTTCTCCCTCTGCGGCACGCTCGGTGTGGGGACGCTGCTGATGTTCCTCTTGGAGGATCGTGGCATGTATGAGACGACCTGTCGCTTCGACAAGGACTTCATCTACGACGGCGAGCTCTCCTTCTGGCTCATGGCCTTCCTCCTCAGCAAGATTCCGGAGATGATCGACACCCTCTTCCTCGTCCTGACGAAGAAGCCCATCATCTTCCTGCACTGGTACCATCACCTCACGGTGGCGATCTTCTGCTGGTACGCCGGCCTGTCGCTCATCCCGAGTGGGTTGTGGTTTGCCGGGATGAACTACGCCGTGCACACCGTCATGTACCTCTACTACTTCCTCTGCGCACTGGGTCTGCGCAAGGTGATCCGCCCCATCGCGCCGCTCATCACGGGTGCGCAGCTGCTGCAGATGGTCGTTGGCACCGCTGTGGTGATCTACACCTTCTACTACAGCTACTTCACCGAGGAGGGCTGCGAGGTGGACCGGCGGACGATTCGGATGGGGCTCGGGATGTACGGCAGCTACTTCGTGCTCTTCGCTGCGCTCTTTATCCACCTCTACATGAGCAAGGGCTCAAAGAAGAGGAAGCTGCAGCAACAGAAGCAGCAGGAGGCCGCCGCCAGTCAGCAGGCGAACGGGTCGTCTAAGGCAGCGACCAACGGCAACGGTAACACGGAGGAAAAGAAAAAGAAGTAAGGACGGGTGAAGCGACGTCGAGAGAACGATGTTTCAGTCTTGTTTTTCCTTTTCCTCTTTTTTGTTTGTTTCTCGATTGTGGGGATTATGGTGGAGGGGAAGAAAGCAAGCGAAGAAGAAGAGCATCAACCCGCGTTGGAAATAACGGGTACGGTTTGGGATCCTGTGCACTGAAGCGAAGAGAGAGAAGACTAGAATATATTTGTATTCCTCCTTGAAGGGTCGCGCTTTTTTTTTTTCGGCGAAAGCGTTTTATTTATCTATTTTATTTTTTTGATATCCTCCGGATTTGTCAAGGATCAGTTTTCTTTTATTACGCTTGCCGATCCCTTCATCGATGCTCTCCAATATTTCCTCTCCATTTTCTTTGTGTGCTTCGCCTCCCTCGCTTTGTTTTGTTTGTTTTTCTGTCCTCTGCATCTGAGTCCCTGTCTTCTCCCTTTTAGTCGATCACCCCCGGTGCCATTTAGATGCTGGTAAAGGCGGCTGGTCTTTTGGTTCATTTCTTTTTTTTTTTTTAGTCGCTCTACACGACTTCGTCTATCTTCCTCGTTGAATTTTCCTTTCTTCTTTGGATTTCTTTGTTGCAATGCATGTTGATGTCTGTTCTTCTTTTTGCGCACAGGGTATAACATCGCCTTTTTCTCTTTCTCTTTTTCTTGCTGCAGTTGTGGTTGCCGTTGATTGGGATGAATGCTGCGTGTTCTCTTCTCTGTTTTCCTTTTGTCTTTGTAAATAAACGACAAACCCTTAAAAGAAATAGATTTAACAAAGTAATTGCCTCAAGGTAACACGAACAGCCTTACATGTTTTGTTGCCACACACACAGGCGCGTTCACTACGCGGAGCATCGTCGTGCTTTTTTTTTTCAGGTCAGGCATTCCTTTCCATGTGTCTGCTGTCTCTTTAGTGAGATAGAGAGAGAGGAGAAGAGACCTTATAAACGAATCGGACTCTGGGAAGCTCTTCTCCTCTTTCATGGGCTTCCGGTTGTTCGTTTGCTTTTTCTGCAACCAATAAAATAAATATATGTATGTTGTAACCCTCACAGGTGCCTACGCATCTGTGCACAACATGTGTATGCGAGTCGCGCGCGCGCTGCATTACAGTTATCCTTTTTGTTTCGCTTGTGTTGCGATCCTGACCTACTCTACCTCCACCCTTCTTTCTTACTCTAAATGTTTCGGTTGTTGTTGTTGTTTCAAAAACTTAATCCTTTTGATCTTCTCAATTTCCATTTTACTCACGAAACTCTTTGTATAGATTGAAAGTAGAAGAGACGCGAAGACCATCCCAGACCCGTTTGCTATTGTTGAACGCTTCTTGCAAACTCTCTCTCTCGCACCCCCCTGCGTCCGCTGCACCAGCTGTGCCTCACCTCTTCTTTTTTTTTTTTTCTTCTCTCTCTCTTGCTCCTCCCCGATCCTTTAATTCACCCTGACATTTCCTAGTGGTACTTCCCGTTTGACGCTCTCTCTTTCTGTCCTATCTTACTAATTGTTCGTCTCGCCGTATTAGGGACGCCCTCGATGTCCGTACACGATGTGATGGCGTGGGCCAAGGCCTGGCTCGACACCCCGGCAAACTTCAAAGGCAGCTCCGCCCGCAACTTTCTTGATCAGGCACCCGACTACCCGTGCTTTGCGGCCCTCCTCTACGTGTTGGCTGTCTTCTTTCTCCCCGGCCTTATTGAGCGCCGTGGCTGGACGTTCAACATCAAGTACCTGGTGGCCCTGTGGAACCTCGCCCTCTCCCTCGTGTCCTCGGTGGGCTCCTACTACTGCATACAAAACCTGTACAACACCATCTTCTACGAAAAAGGGTTTCACAAGACCTGCTGCGCGCAGCTCTCGGTGCGGCACGCCGATGCCTTCGCCAATCACACCATCCGCAACGACTACTACGACCCCAACGGGGATGGCACGTTTGATCCGTCCAACATCCACCGCCACAACCCGCGCATCGCGACCTACACGCATCAGCTGCTGGATAAGAACTACGATGGCCCACGTGCCTTCTACACCGCGCTGTTCATGTACCTGAAGACGCCGGAGCTGCTCGACACGGTGTTTCTCATCCTGCAGGACAAGCCCGTCTCCTTCCTGCACTGGTACCACCACATCGTCACCGCCATCTACTGCTGGCATGCCTCCTACGTGCTCATCCCCAGCGGCATTGTCTTTTCCACCATGAACTACTTCGTGCACTCCATCATGTACTTCTACTACTTCCTGGTGGTCATGGGGCTGCGCAAGTCCATTCGCCCCTTCGCACCGGTCATCACGCTGCTGCAGGTGTCCCAGATGTTTGTTGGCATGTACGTGACCATGTACACGTACCTTCAGTACTGGCTGTCCCCCAACCAAGCCGGCACGTGGTTTTACCTGCTATGCGAGACCGTGCTGTGCGCGTGGAATCATCTGGCCTATCAGGCAAAGAGCATCTTCACCACTGGTGCATTGGCGGCGCAGGTACCCCCTTACGCCATGAAAGATCACTTCTGGGGCTGTGACACCGACAAGAACAACATGCGGATGGGCATGATGATGTACGGCAGCTACTGCGTGCTCTTCGCGGTGCTCTTCAAGGAGCTGTACCTGGACAAACGCGTGCACAAGAACTCGCTGGTGCTGGGCCGGAAGGAGGCGAAGAAGGCAGCAGCGGCAGAGAAGGAGAAGGTGGAGGCAGCAAATGGAAAGGCAAAGGAAAAGGCGCCGTCGCAGAAGAAGTGCTGAAACGCTGGTAGGTGATGTTCCATTGCCTCTTTTATGAATTCCTTAGCGATGCGTGTGGCCTTGTCATCGCAGTTATCAATTGCTGCGCATTCTGCTCTCTCTCCCTGCCGAGCCTGCGTGGATCTCCCTCCGCTTTCCTCTTTTTTTTTTTTATTATTCAAAAGCTCTCAGCTCAAACTTTTACGATGTCTCATGCGATATCTTCTTTTTTTTTTTCGGGGCTGTCTTTTCCTCGTTGCTGTGAAAGCAACGGCATGTAATCGTGTTTCTCTGCCACATGGGTGGTTTGCGGTCTTAGCATGTGATGGTGGTTGATCTGGTGTTTGGTCTGGTGGCGCGTGGGGTGGGGAGGCTCGTGCGACCGAGAGTTTTCCTCCTGTCCTCCTTCCCCCGTCCCCTCTCCTACTCTCTGTGTGTATGCTACATGTATACATATATATTTGAAGTCCTGACTGCTTTGTGTTACTCGCTTTTTCTTTCTCGTTTTTTTTTTTCTGGTTATTTGTACAGTGGCTTGCATTTCTATTAACTATGTTTGTTTATTTTCCTTGACATGTGCAAATGTCTATTTTCATTCTTTCTCTCGATGTCACGACAGTTACACGAGCCATTCGGCTCCGTCCTTATTCTCATTCTCGCAGGCATTCTTCCATACGCGATGAATAACTGCTGCAGAGGCATCCTTCTATCCAGAAGTAAATTACTGTGTACACATTCGCGTTGTGCGTCATTGATGTTTTTTTTTTTCCTCTTGTTTTCTGTTAGTATTATTATTCTCACTGTTATTGTTGTTTTTTGCGTGGTTTACACAATTTGCCTACCACTTGAAGTGTAAAGAACCTCCTTTCCTTTGATCACACAACTTGCAAAGACCTTCGTGTACATCCTTATTTAGCCCCCTCTCTCTTTTTCTTTTTTTATTGTGGACCGGAACTATAAACTACAGGTGATAGCTTCTGAGGTATCTGCGCTCCGGCTCCTTTTTTTACTCCTGTCTTGCTAGCTGCCACTGAAGTGCGTTTGTATATAGCTGTAGGCATGTGTTTGTGTGTGTGTGTGTGTGTGTATCTGTTAGTTTTTCTTCTCTCTCGACTTCGCATGTGTCATTTATTCTTTTCTTTGCAGGTGTTCCTCTATCTTCAAGTTTGTGGCAATCGTTTAACGGCTAAGAACTCTCTTGCAGACGATTGGTTCTACGGTGAGAAAGCCGTTAATGAATATATAATTTAAAAAAAAAGGAAACGAAAAGAAGGCGTGAGAAGCGTGGTGGCCCATGACAACATCCTTTGTTGCTCGTTGCATTTGTTTGTAGGGTCTGAAAGGTGCAGAGGATACTCTACATTGCGCACGTACGAAGAAGAAGAAGAAGGCATAGCAAGTGCGGCGCGTTCTTGTGCAGCATTCATCTTCCCATTTTATTCTTATTATTATTCTTTTTTTCTTTTTCTTTTTTTTTTTCCTGCAGGCAAAGACTTCTCTTGCTATCTAATATGAGACGTTCTCTCTCCCTCTCAACATTCTCCTTACTCTTTCACTCCCTCTTACTCCTTGTTTGTGGGTTCTCTTCTCTTATTGGTAAACGCTGGATTCTATCCTCGCAGCCACCTTAACCTTCGTAATAATCCATCAAAAAAAGCTTTTTTATATTATCTAATAACCAAGGAGAGAACGACGTGACACACGCTACCACAAACACACATACGGCCTTTTCCACGCACTAGTTCACTTCTTTTTTTTCCCTGATCAAACCTCCTCTTCAGCCATGCAGGCGATCGTCAACATGTGGAACTCGATCGTCGAGTACCCCGCCAGCTTCAAGGCGGAGACGGGACGTGACTTCCTGGACAACTACCCCGACTACCCCGTCTACAGCACCATCATCTTCCTCCTCATCGTCTTCTACCTGCCCGACTACCTGGAGAGGAACAAGATCCGGCTGCGCATGAAGTACATCGTCGCGGCGTGGAACCTGTTCCTCGCACTGGCGTCCACCTACGGCGCGTGGTACACCTTCGGCTATGCTGGGTCGATGGTCCCACTCCGCATTCGGCATAACAACGGTTGCGAGCTGGTGCCGGTGCGTGGCGGCAAGGACCTTGTCACGCTGCGCGCCAACGAGGTCCACGCGGAGCGGGAGCGCGTGTACAAGGCGATGAACATCACCGACAAGTGGGAGTACTCCACGCAGGAAGTCCACGATCTCATCACCCCGCTGTACGACGGTCGCGGGGCGTTCTGCGTGGCCATGTTTGCGTACCTGAAGACGCCGGAGCTGCTCGACACGCTCTTCCTCATCCTGCAGGACAAGCCCGTCTCCTTCCTGCACTGGTACCATCACATCGTCACCGCCATGTACGTGTGGATGACGGCGTACCGCCCCATCCCCAGTGGCATCGCCTTCTGCGCCATGAACTACTTCGTGCACTCCATCATGTACTCCTACTACTTCCTGGTGGTCATGGGGCTGCGCAAGTCCATCCGCCCCTTCGCACCAGTCATCACCTTCCTCCAAGTGCTTCAGATGTACTTTGGAATGCGTATTACAGTATACACGTACTTCCAGTACTGGCTCGCCCCACAGTTTCAGCACACCCTGTTCTTCAAGGTGTGCGAGGTGCTGCTGAACGTTTACAACTATGTCACGTACAACGCGGACAGTCTCTACACGAACGGCACACTGGCGAAGAGCGTCCCTGCCTTTGACATGAGCGAGAACTTCTGGGGCTGCGACAGCGACCCCACAAACATGCGGATGGGCATGATGATGTACGGCAGCTACTGCGTGCTCTTCGCGGTGCTCTNCCGCCCCATCCCCAGTGGCATCGCCTTCTGCGCCATGAACTACTTTGTGCACTCCATCATGTACTCCTACTACTTCCTGGTGGTCATGGGGCTGCGCAAGTCCATCCGCCCCTTCGCACCAGTCATCACCTTCCTCCAAGTGCTTCAGATGTACTTTGGAATGCGTATCACAGTATACACGTACTTCCAGTACTGGCTCGGCCCGCAGTTTCAGCACACCCTGTTCTTCAAGGTGTGCGAGGTGCTGCTGAACGGTTACAACTATGTCACGTACAACGCGGACAGTCTCTACACGAACGGCACACTGGCGAAGAGCGTCCCTGCCTTCGACATGAGCGAGAACTTCTGGGGCTGCGACAGCGACCCCACGAACATGCGGATGGGCATGATGATGTACGGCAGCTACTGCGTGCTCTTCGCGGTGCTCTTCAAGGAGCTGTACCTGGACAAACGTGAGCACAAGAACTCGCTGGTGCTGCTGCGCAAGCGTCAGGCGAAGGCCGCGGCGGAGGAGGAGAGCAAGAGGATGGAGGAGGCCGCGAGCGCGAAGAAGCTGGGATAATGTAGCTATTACGATATTCATGGCGAACACAACCTCTCTCTCTCTCTCTCTTATCCTTTAAGAGAGGAGAGGGCTAGACAACAAGAAGAAGCGTTCTGTTTTTCAACGTGGCGCTGCCATTCTTCCCCTCTGCCGCTCTCATGTGTCTTGACAATGTCGTTCCTTTTTTTTATGTTTTCGCTTTCTTTTCCATTTGAAATTCCCTCACCATTTCCTTTCTTATTTATCACGCACACACGCACGCAAACCCCTTTGTCTGTCTTCTGTTTCCGTTGTATGTTCGATGTAAGATAGCGCTGCTCCGTGTTTCACACACCGCTGCCGCACCGAGAGACAAGAGACAGGAGAGAACGAAGTTATTCTTTTTCCTCACCTCCTTTTCTTTTCCTGTGCTGCGAGTGATGTCACTGGTCGCTGGCGGTCTCTCTAATCTCCCTCTCTCGTCCTCACTTGTTGAGTCTTGCAGCCCGGGGATTACTACGATCCTCATACACGTGACAGAAGACTCAAAAGAGTGTGTGTCCCCACCCCACCCCAATCTTTTCGTTTCTTTCTTGAATTTCTTTCCTGTTTCCAAAGCTATTGTATTGGCTGGTTATGTTCTTTTTACCTCTACTCCTAACCCTGATCTCGTTTTTGCACTTTGCAGACAAAGGTCGTGGCTTATTTATTTACTTATTTTTTCTAATAAATTTGATGTTTATTTTGTTTGGTTAAATACTTTTTGTTTTTGTGTTTTTTTTATGCGAGCAAGTGGCTCTGTACGTCTGCAGGAGATCGCTACGCAGTTTGTGTTGCTGCCGTCGTGTACAATCAATGTGAACAGCCCTACACGGCATGTAGCACGCACACAAGGCCCAGATGGCCCCTGCTTTCTTGCTTCCTCCTCATCTTTGCCTCGCTCGTATGTGTCGAATTTGCTACTCGTTCTATGTTAAACTTTGTTTTCCGAATAGGATCTTCTTTACAGAGCGCGTCGATTGATTTTCTGGTTAGCATTTGTTTATTTTTCTGTTCCCTTTCTGCGAACGTAGTGATTTTGTTTTATTTTCGTCATTATTATTTTATTATAATTCTTTTTTCTGTATGTCGAAGTGCTTAACAACATCTGAAGGACTGTGAAGTACTGCGCTAAGACCCTTCGCATATATATGTGCAAAACGTTTGTGTTTCCTTTACCACCCACGCACCCCAGCTCCCTACTGGATATGTGCTCGTCAACCTCTTCTTTCAAAGGAATGAAAATGTGTGCGTGTCTGTGGATACTTCAATGGCTTCGTATCGTCTCTGACGGCCGCTCACTTTGTTTTCCCTTTCTTTTGTAACGATCCTTGTCTTGTATTATATCTGTCAAATAGTTTCTTTTTAGTCCTTCTGTGACGATGATACAGAATAGTTCGGTATCACTGAAAGCTGTACTTTTCGTTCTGCTTTCTGTGTCTCTGTTGTGTTCTGTTTTGCCAGCACTTGGAGTACGTGTCCCTGCTCCGTCTGCGGATGAAAGAGAGAGAGAGCGTGAGGAAAGGGGAGGGAGAAAGGGTACTCATGCCGTTTACTTCATCCTCTACGCACCGCCACGTGCGAAGAAAAGAAACAAAACTCTTCTTTCTCTCTCAACCCCTCAAGCTAGATCATTGGCCTTTCTCTTCCTTTTCCTCCAAGTAGATATACGCAAGCACGCACACGCACACACACTCACACACGCGAAAAGCACGTGACAGTGGATGCAAGATGCGCGACTCGAACGGTTTAAGTTTCTGTGTTCTTGCTGCGTTTTCTTCAGACACCTGCTCACGCCCCTCATGCTCCTCTTGACGACTGTTAAACACGTCGAGTACAGTGCGAAGAGGACGCTACTTTCTACTTTTTCAATAGGTTCTTTATCAATGTCTTCCGTTTTCCCTCGCTTGTGAGTGTGTGTGTGTGTGCATTTTGTTTTTTTACCCTGGGTTATTCTTTTTCTATCTATTTAAATGTTTTGGACTCCTCAAATCCTTCCCTGCATCTCCCTTCTACAGGCATCAATGCGTTAGCACAAATGCCTGTGTGTATTCATGTATCTAGCACCCGTCATCTATCCACAACACTCAGACAGGACAGCGTGCACGCACCATCTCCGTTTTTCTTTTTTTGTCTCATCTGCACGGCCAGCTGAGGTTGTCGTTGTTGTTATTTTGTGGTTGCTGGGGTACTGTTTTCTCATTTATTTCCCTTTGCCCGCAGCAACCCTTGCAGGGACAAAAACAACGACAATGACAGCTGCTCCTTCCATGTTATGTGTTTACCTCTTTTTCATACATTTCTTTTTGTGTGTGTCTTGGTTTTTCTACATAAATAAAATGCCGGGTAGCAGCAAACTCCGTCTTACATACAAGGTCGAACTGGAAAGCGCAACTCAAGCGTCCTTCGTCTTCGAAAGGAGAAGTTTTGATAGGCGCACGAGGAGGAAGGACGTGGCAAGGGCTAACGTGTCGACGCTGCATTTCGTTCTCCTATCTAAATGAAACCTCGAAGTTTAAAACCGCCTCGGGGGAAGCACAGAGAGCGCGAAAAAGGAACACAAACTTGCCTTCAGCGTATATTGGAAACAAAAAGGCTCTGTTCGTTGTTGTTAGTTGTTTCCTCTCCGCGTCATCAGAGAAGATCCTGGCTTTCCTCTGCTTGTGTGTGTGTATGCGCGAGTCTCCTCGTGGAGGAAAGACCGCCGCATCGAAAAACCTGGCGGAAATAGGACCTCATCCTTGGTCTCACTCTTTTATTTGTTTGTTTGTTATTCTTTAATCCCCCTCTCTCTCTCTCTCTCTTTGGCACGTCCTTGCTCGACCTCTCGCCTTAGTAATTCTTTGTGCACACACCATCTCTTCAGTGTCCTTGTCTCGCTGCTAGACGCGTTGACGCAGTCAAAATAAAAACAAAAATAGGAGTTTTTGTTTGTTACATCTCGCTGCATCTCTGCCGCTGTCGCACATCCGCACTCTACCTCGCTCAAAAAAGACTAAAACATGCAGGCTCTGAATGACTTCTGGAACTCGATCGTCGAGTACCCCGCCAGCTTTAAGGCGGAGACGGGACGTGACTTCCTGGACAACTACCCCGACTACCCCGTCTACAGCACCATCATCTTCCTCCTCATCGTCTTCTACCTGCCCGACTATCTGGAGAGGAACAAGATCCGGCTGCGCATGAAGTACATCGTCGCGGCGTGGAACCTGTTCCTCGCCCTGGCGTCCACCTACGGCGCGTGGTACACCTTCGGCTATGCTGGGTCGATGATACCGCTGCGCAACTGGCACAATAATCTGTGTGAACTCATCCCTACGAAAGGCAGCAACGATATGCTCACGCTGCGCGCCAACGAAGTCCATGCGGAGCGGGAGCGCGTGTACAAGGCGATGAGCATCACCGACAAGTGGGAGTACTCCACGGCAGATGCACATGAGGTGATTACGCCGTTCTACAATGGGCGTGGGGCGTTCTGCGTGGCCATGTTTGCATACCTGAAGACGCCGGAGCTGCTCGACACGCTCTTCCTCATCCTGCAGGACAAGCCCGTCTCCTTCCTGCACTGGTACCACCACATCGTCACCGCCATCTACGTGTGGCACTCTGCGTACCACCCCATTCCCAGTGGCATCGCCTTCTGCGCCATGAACTACTTTGTGCACTCCATCATGTACTCCTACTACTTCCTGGTGGTCATGGGGCTGCGCAAGTCCATCCGCCCCTTCGCACCAGTCATCACCTTCCTCCAGGTGGCCCAGATGTTTCTTGGGATGTACATCACCGTGTTTACGTTCTTCCAGTACTGGCTCGGCCCGCAGTTTCAGCACACCATGTTCTTCAAGGTGTGCGAGGTGCTGCTGAACGTTTACAACTATGTCACGTACAACGCGGACAGTCTCTACACGAACGGCACACTGGCGAAGAGCGTCCCTGCCTTTGACATGAGCGAGAACTTCTGGGGCTGCGACAGCGACCCCACGAACATGCGGATGGGCATGATGATGTACGGCAGCTACTGCGTGCTCTTCGCGGTGCTCTTCAAGGAGCTGTACCTGGACAAACGCGAGCACAAGAACTCGCTGGTGCTGCTGCGCAAGCGTCAGGCGAAGGCCGCGGCGGAGGAGGAGAGCAAGAGGATGGAGGAGGCCGCGAGCGTGAAGAAGCTGGGATAATGTGGCTATTACGATATTCATGGCGAACACAATCTCTCTCTCTCTCTCTCTCTTTTCCTTTAAGAGAGGAGAGGGCTCGACAACAAGAAGAAGCGTTCTGTTTTTCAGCGTGGCGCTGCCATTCCTCCCCTCTGCCGCTTTCATGTGTCTTTACAATGTCGTTCGTTCCTTCTTTTTATGTTTTCGCTTTCTTTTCCATTTGAAATTCCCTCACCATTTCCTTTCTTATTTATCACGCACACACGCACGCAAACCCCTTTGTCTGTCTTCTGTTTCCGTTGTATGTTCGATGTAAGATAGCGCTGCTCCGTGTTTCACACACCGCTGCCGCACCGAGAGACAAGAGACAGGAGAGAACGAAGTTATTCTTTTTCCCCACCTCCTTTTCTTTTCTTGTGCTGCAAGTGATGTCACTGGTCGCTGGCGGTCTCTCTAATCTCCCTCTCTCGTCCTCACTCGTTGAGTCTTGCAGCCCGGGGATTACTACGATCCTCATACACGTGACAGAAGACTCAAAAGAGTGTGTGTCCCCACCCCACCCCAATCTTTTCGTTTCTTTCTTGAATTCTTTCCTATTTCCAAAGCTATTGTATTGGCTGGTTATGTTCTCTTTACCTCTACTCCTAACCCTGATCTCGTTTTTGCACTTCGCAGACAAAGGTCGTGACTTATTTATTTACTTATTTTTTCTAATAAATTTGATGTTTATTTTGTTTGGTTAAATACTTTTTGTTTTTTGGGGGTTTTTTATGCGAGCAAGTGGCTCTGTACGTCTGCAGGGGATCGCTACGCAGTTTGTGTTGCTGCCGTCGTGTACAATCAATGTGAACAGCCCTACACGGCATGTAGCACGCACACAAGGCCCAGATGGCCCCTGCTTTCTTGCTTCTTCCTCGTCTTTGCCTCGCTCCTATGTGTTGAATTTGCTACTCGTTCTATGTTAAACTTTGTTTTCCGAATAGGATCTTCTTTACAGAGCGCGTCGATTGATTTTCTGGTTAGCATTTGTTTATTTTCTGTTCCCTTTCTGCGAACGTAGTGTTTTCGTTTTATTTTCGTCATTATTATTTTATTTTATTATGGTTTTTTCTGTATGTCGAAGTGCTCAACAACATCTGAAGGACTGAGAAGTACTGCGCTAAAACCCTTCGCATATATATGTGCAAAACGTTTTTGTTTCCTTTACCACCCACGCACCCCAGCTCCCTACTGGATATGTGCTTGTCAACCTTTTCTTCCAAAGGAATGAAAGTGTGTGCTTGTCTGTGGATTCTTCAACGGCTTCTTATCGTCCCTGGCAACCGCTCACTTTGTTTTCCCTTTCTTTTGTAACGATCCTTGTCTTGTATTCTATAAATATCTGTCAAATAGTTTCTTTTTTGTCCTTCTGTGACGATGATACAGAATAGATCGGTATCACTGAAAGCTGTACTTTTCGTTTTGCTTTCTGTGTCTCTGTTGTGTTCTGTTTCACCGGCACTCGAAGTACGTGTCCCTGCTCCGTCTGCGGATGAGAGAGAGAGAGCGTGAGGAAAGGGGAGGGAGAAAGGGTACTCATGCCGTTTACTTCATCCTCTACGCACCGCCACGTGCGAAGAAAAGAAACAAAACTCTTCTTTCTCTCTCAACCCCTCAAGCGAGATCATTGGCCTTTCTCTTCCTTTTCCTCCAAGTAGATATACGCAAACACGCACACGCACACACACACTCACACACGCGAAAAGCATCTGACAGTGAATGCGAGATGCGCGACTCGAACGGTTTAGGTTTCTGTGTTCTTGCTGCGTTTTCTTCAGACACCTGCTCACGCCCCTCATGCTCCTCTTGACGACTGTTTAATACGTCGAGTACAGTGCGAAGAGGACGCTATTTTTCTACTTTTTCAATAGGTTCTTTATCAATGTCTTCCGTTTTCCCTCGCTTGTGAGTGTGTGTGTGTGTGCATTTTGTTTTTTACCCTGGGTTATTCTTTTTTCTATCTATTTAAATGTTTTGGACTCCTCAACTCCTTCCCTGCATCTCCCTTCTACAGGCATCAATGCGTTAGCACAAATGCCTGTATGTATGAATGTATCTAGCACCCGTCATTTATCCACAACACTCAGACAGGACAGCGTGCACGCACCATCTCCGTTTTTCCTTTTTTGTCTCATCTGCACGGCCAGCTGAGGTTGTCGTTGTTGTTATTTTGCGGTTGCTGGGGTACTGTTTTCTCATTTATTTCCCTTTGCCCGCAGCAACCCTTGCAGGGACAAAAACAACGACAATGACAGCTGCTCCTTCCATGTTATGTGTTTACCTCTTTTTCATACATTTCTTTTTGTGTGTGTCTTTGTTTTTCTACATAAATAAGAAATGCCGGGTAGCAGCAAACTCCGTCTTACATACAAAGTCGAACTGGAAAGCGCAACTCAAGCGTCCTTCGCCTTCGAAAGGAGAAGTTTTGATAGGCGCACGAGGAGGAAGGACGTGGCAAGGGCTAACGTGTCGACGCTGCATTTCGTTCTCCTATCTAAATGAAACCTCGAAGTTTAAAACCGCCTCGGGGGAAGCACAGAGAGCGCAAAAAAGGAACACAAACTTGCCTTCAGCGTATATTGGAACAAAAAGGCTCTGTTCGTTGTTGTTGTTGTTGTTAGTTGTTTCCTCTCCGCGTCATCAGAGAAGATCCTGGCTTTCCTCTGCTTGTGTGTGTGTGTGCGTATGTGCGAGTCTCCTCGTGTAGGAAAGACCGCCGCATCGAAAAACCTGGCGGAGACAGGACCTCATCCTTGGTCTCACTCTTTTATTTGTTTGTTTGTTATTCTCTAATCCCTCTCTCTCTCTCTCTCTCTCTCTTTCTCTCTCTCTTTGGCACGCCCTTGCTCGACCTCTCGCCATAGTAATTCTTTGTGCACACACCATCTCTTCAGTGTCCTTGCCTCGCTGCTAGACGCGTTGACGCAGTCAAAATAAAAACGAAAAATAGGAGTTTTTGTTTGTTACACCTCGCTGCATCTCTGCTGCTGTCGCACATCCGCACTCTATTTCGCTCAAAAAAGACTAAAACATGCAGGCTCTGAATGACTTCTGGAACTCGATCGTCGAGTACCCCGCCAGCTTCAAGGCCGAGACGGGACGTGACTTCCTGGACAACTACCCCGACTACCCCGTCTACAGCACCATCATCTTCCTCCTCGTCGTCTTCTACCTGCCCGACTATCTGGAGAGGAACAAGATCCGACTGCGCATGAAGTACATCGTCGCGGCGTGGAACCTGTTCCTCGCACTGGCGTCCACCTACGGCGCGTGGTACACCTTCGGCTATGCTGGGTCGATGATACCGCTGCGCAACTGGCACAATAATCTGTGTGAACTCATCCCTACGAAAGGCAGCAACGATATGCTCACGCTGCGCGCCAACGAAGTCCATGCGGAGCGGGAGCGCGTGTACAAGGCGATGAACATCACCGACAAGTGGGAGTACTCCACGGCAGATGCACATGAGGTGATTACGCCGTTCTACAATGGGCGTGGGGCGTTCTGCGTGGCCATGTTTGCATACCTGAAGACGCCGGAGCTGCTCGACACGCTTTTCCTCATCCTGCAGGACAAGCCCGTCTCCTTCCTGCACTGGTATCACCACATCGTCACCGCCATCTACGTGTGGCACTCTGCGTACCACCCCATCCCCAGTGGCATCGCCTTCTGCGCCATGAACTACTTTGTGCACTCCATCATGTACTCCTACTACTTCCTGGTGGTCATGGGGCTGCGCAAGTCTATCCGCCCCTTCGCACCGGTCATCACCTTCCTCCAGGTGGCCCAGATGTTTCTTGGGATGTACATCACCGTGTTTACGTTCTTCCAGTACTGGCTCGGCCCGCAGTTTCAGCACACCATGTTCTTCAAGGTGTGCGAGGTGCTGCTGAAC
>JASAOD010001922.1:0-103351 GCA_030849845.1 Crithidia brevicula
TTCAGCCGCACGTCCGCCAGCTGCGCCTTCACCTCGCGGCGCGCATCCGCCGACGACCGCGCAGCAGCAGTCCCGTCGTCCGCGTCGGAGCTGTCCACGCTCACTGCGTCGGCGGGGGCCGCGCGGCGCGCAGCATCCACGTCCACCGTCCCGTCACTGCGCAGGCACGCCGCGTCCACCTCGTCGACGAACACACCCGCCAATACAACCTTGCCGTCGTAGGCAGCGCCGAACTCAACCTGGATGGAGTCGCGGTCGAAGGCGCTCTGCGGCCCGCGACCGGCCGGCATCGGCACCATCACCTGCACCTCCTCCACCGCAGCAGCGAAGGACAGCGGCGCGCACCGCCGTAGCCGCGACTTGTCCTTGTACACCGTCGCGCTGTCCACGTGTGGCGCAACGTGCAGCGTCGGCGGTACCGCAGTGCTTGCAGCGGACATCGTCGGTGCAGCGTCAGTTGGGATTGTGGTCGGGGAGAGCCGCAGGAAGGGAAGCTGCACAGCTGGCTCGCTTGCGTTCTCTGTTTGGCGCGCGGAAAGCAGAAATCGAAGAGTAGTAAATGAGTAAAAGGGAAAAACAAATGGTGGTATGTTAATGCTGGCTGAAGACTAAAAGAGAAAACAATGATTCTATGCGTGAGCTTCGCTTGTGTTGCAGTAAAGGGGGAGATACGGTGGACGTAAGGAGAAATGTGTGGTTTAGAAGTCGACTGATTAGATGACCTCCACTGAGATTGAAAGGGAACTTAACGTGCCGGATACATAGCGACATTAGAGCATTAATGCAGCTGCTGTAAAGGCGCTTCTCTCTTTTACATTGGAGTATGAGATCACAATGTTTTAAACTATACATTGTTAGTCTGCCTTGGTCGGCAGCAGGCACGATAGTTAGCAATAACATCCAATGCCCACGATCGCAGCAGACGACAATTTTCTTTTTTCTTTCGTACTGTCAACGAAACGACCCACATGACAATAACCAAGCGTGTGTTTCTGTTTTGACAAATTCAGCATACTGTAATCGTCTGAAATTGTGTAGTTTGCTCATCGTTACGTGGGTGCTTCGGTGCTCAGAGAGAAGAAGAATCAAAAAAGAAAAAAAAGCGACACTGCAATGGAAGAGATATACTTTTGTTTAATGCTCTTACACAAACTCACGAAAGCAAGAGGTGGACAAAACCTCCCAAAAAAAAAAAAAAAAAAAAACACATGCCAATGACGGATGCACAGTGCCGTTTCTCCTACACTGTATACCGAGAGTCCTGCCTCTAACACTCATTCATGCGCACACTCATACGCGCGCACATACGATGACTACAACTCGGCAGGAGAGGTCACGAAAACCTCCACAAAGAGAATCAAACCGACTCGCCCAGACAAACTACAACGTAACACAAACCCTGACAAATAGCAGCAGCTGCGCCGTCACGGTTGGCAAGTTTGGAGCACTGCCCTTTACAAGGTTAAATTCTTATTTTTGGCTGAAAATCATGTCACCAATGCAGCCGGCACTTGCTTTCTTTGATTGCCACCTAGTGCTGCGTAAGCAAGTTATCGGATAAATTCTGCAGCTTATTATCTAGATCCTCCCAATTCGGTATCACCATCTTGGCGTTGTCCAGCTTCGGCATCTTGGTCAGCGGGTTGTTACACAGGTCAATCGTCTTGGCCTTCGACTTGCTATTTGCGCTGCACCACGTCTCACACCACAGCCACTGCTCCGGTAGGGAGAAGATCGGGATCTCTGCCTGGAGATAGTTGGGCAAGTCCTGGTCCAAGTTGGAGAGGCTGTTGGGATCCCCTGCCAGCATGGCGTACGTCGAGCGATAACGATCCCCGGCAAGCATCGCAC
Organism: Crithidia brevicula; assembly: GCA_030849845.1. Lineage (NCBI taxonomy): Eukaryota > Euglenozoa > Kinetoplastea > Trypanosomatida > Trypanosomatidae > Crithidia > Crithidia brevicula. The sequence continues at coordinate 1,852 of JASAOD010001922.1, forward strand.
GGAACTGCCGGAGGTCGACAAGGAAGATCGCACTGATGTGGTAGGGCTTCCCTCTCAGGTGACTCACCCAGAACCCGTGCTCCCAGAAGCGAAAGCGGACGGTGTCCTTGTTCCGATTCTTTTGGCAGAAGGGCGTCATGGCCACCGGATGGCGGCCAATGTCCATGTGGTAGAGCTCGTGCAGATCCGCCTGCGCGGTTTGATCAGCATCCACGAAAATGACGCGGTCCACATCGAGGGGAAAGATAACGTCGAGGAAAAGAATCTTGTACGCCCAGATCTTGCGCTGCTTTTCTGTCTGCCGCGGAAGCCACCACGGCCAGCGGTACGTGACAAAGCCCACCTCGAAGCCAAGCTCGGCAGCCAGCAGTGGGATGTATTGCTTAAATTGGGGCGACAAGAAATTCTCAATCACCCAAAACTTGATACGGGTGGTGTTGGCGCCGTACTTGTCCGAGGATGTCGTGTGCACGCTGTAGAACATCATGCGCAGGAAGCGCTCGTACAGGTGGCCCGAGGCGACGGAGAAGATGTTCAGCGTCGGTTTCTCTGGCCTTTGTGGCCGATCCCCTCGCGACTTCCACGGCGGCGGCCACGCGTGCTTCACATCCACGGCCATCCTCTGCAGAATATCATGCAGGTGCTCTCGGCCAGAGCTGCTGATGCTGCTACTTTGCACATCGGCGGACAGGGACGGCGAGGGTGTGTGGCGGACACGGAGAGATAAGTAGCGTCCGCTAAACGAGTCGATGACAACGGGAATGCGTTGACCATGCGTGAAGGTAACGTTGCTTCGTCCATCTGCGCACTCAGAAATGCGACGGCTGCTGATGGCTTCTATGCAGTACGCCGCGGCGACCGGCCCCGGCTTCACAGACAGCAGCCACAAGCCTGGAGCGGCCTGGAGCTGATAGTAGCCGTTTTGATTCGCCATCACCTGCGTGTCCGTGCTGTGAGTGGAGGAGGCCGCGGTGGTGCGACTCGAACCGAGAGCGCTGCGGGGCTGCGCGGGTGTCAAAGACAGCGGTAGACCGTCCGGCGGCCCACCAGCCAACGCGTCCGTCGCATCCCCCGTGACAAGGATGGAGTGCATGCGGTACACGGCGAAGACAAACGGAGTTCCCGGGGACAACTTGGAAAGCAAGATGTTGTCCAGGTCCTCCTCGGCCTCCTGCGAGAAGACCGTCCACGTGGGCGGCTCCTCCACGCCCAGGGTAAGCAGCGCGGTGGCGGGCAGCTGCGCGAAGGTGGCAGCGGGAGCCACAACGCTGCCGGTGGTCTCGTCGAAGCGCACGGTGGCGGCGGCAACGTACTCGTAGAAGTCGCGAATGGGGAACTTCACCTCCAGGGACGGATTCAGTACGACAGTGAGACGGAGGCGCAGCGGGGTCTGCATCAGATGCGAGATGAGGGAGACGATGAGCTGGGCATCGCGGGATGACGGATCCACCACTGCAGTCACCTGATGCACGCTTCCACCTTCACGCGCTGCCGCTGCGTCGATGGCGGGCGTTGCGGTGTTGTTTACCGTGAACGAAACCGCCTGCAGTCTCTTCCGATCCTCCGCCTTGGCGAAGAGAGCGTCCTCGCGCGCCGGCAGCGCAGCCACCTTGTCCACCTCATGGGATATTTTCTCCTGTTCAAAAATGCTGGTGAGGCAGGCAATTTTGCCACTGTAGAAGGCGTTGTCCATCTCCTCGGCTGTGAAGCCACTCGCCGCACCACTGGCCGCCGACATCTCCGCGAAGTTGACCTTAAGCAGGGCCTCTTCGACGCTCTTCGTCGTGGGCAGCACCTGACGTGCAGCCTCCAAGACGTCGCCAGTGGAGAAGGAGTTGTCCATGGCGACAATGCGGCCGTTGGTGACGAGGGTGATGTCGCACTCGCTGACCACCACCGCCGAGGCCAACGTGGTCCAGAAGTCGGCCTCGCCACGCAGCTGGCCCTCGGTCACCGCGCTATGGGTCTTGAGCTGCAGGTCTGTTGGCAGAGCATGCCGAGCAAGTGCGGCCCCTACCGTTGCTTGGTCAAGCACGGTGTTGGAACCGGGCGATACGGCCGCCAGCACGTGTGAAACGTAGTGGCGAACAGTGGTGAAGCGCGTCTCCTCCGCGACGCCGCGGCGATCCATGTCACGCAGCAGCGCTGCAATGTAGCCCGGCACATCCGCTGCGGTGATCTGCGAGGACGCCGTGGTGGGACTAGCCGAGCAGGTCGCCACCGTCACCCGCAGACGACGGCACACGGCGTACTGCGTGGTGCGCTCCTCTTTGACGGACGCGCAGGCCTCCAAGGCGGCGAGGACCGTCTGCAGCTGCCGCAGAGTTTCTGAGGTGATCCGGCAGGGCAGGGCAAGGATCTGCGTGAGAGCGGGCACATCCATGGCATAGCCTGCGCTGTAGAGGTAGGCGGCGTCCTCGACAAAGGCCACGAGAGCCTGTGTTGCTGTCCACCGCATCGTCTGCGGGGCACGGAGAAGCGCGGGCTGGAGGTGATCGGCGGCACCTCGCAGCTGCAGCATCTGCGTGTAGAGGTCGGCCACGTTGTCTTGGAGGGCATTGCCGACCACCCACTCCCGCAGCTGATCCATCTCGTGCTCCAGGGCGGTGGCGAGCTGTCCGCTGGCGAGATCACGCACCACGCCATTGAGCAGAGCCGCAGGGTACGTGGTGAAGGGGAAGCGGCGGATCATCTCCTGCGTCTCGTGGTAGTAGTCCAGGAAGTCAACACGGTGCATCAATTCCTCTAGGCTGGCACCGAGGACGGACTTCGCCGTACGCCGACACACCTTCATCACCACACCCGAGGGCACGGCATCCGAGGCAGAACCGGAGGACTGAAGAAGCTGCACCAGCACCTCTAACAGCAACTCTGGTTTTCCGGCCGCTGCCAGGTGGTACGCCACGGCAGAGACCGCAAGAACGTCTTCAGAGAGCGCGGACTGGCCGTCGAAGCCGCCGGCCGTGCCCTCCTTGCCTGCCGTCTCCTGCGCCACCTTCGGCGACCAGACAGGATCGAGGAACAAAAGCCCATACCGCGCTGGGAGGCCCTGTCGGTTGAAGCGGTAGATCATCATCAACATCTGCAGGTGGGACTTGAGCAGCGGGTTCCAGATAAAGACGAAGTTGAGGAGGTTACGGCGGGGGAACGAAGTGCCCCCAGGAGACTGAGCGAGTATCGAGGACAAACGCGGAGACATCCTGTCGAACCGTGGGTCCGTCTCCACATCGTTGACCCACGTAATGTACGCTTCGGGAAGCGCAAAGGCGACGTCGTTGTCCTTCAAGACGGCTCCGCTGGCGTCCCTCGCGCGCAGGGCTGCCCGCTTCACGTAGCTGATCACCTTCTGCATGACGTCCGTTGCCACGCTCACCGTCTCCACCGCACGCGCACTCGCCTCCTCATGTCGAGGACGGACGCGGGTTGTTAAGGCCCTCTTGACGTGGAGAGACACCACCTCATCGGCTCGCAGTGCGTCGAGTGCGCCAAAGAGGCTCAGATCCTTCTCTTCGACTCGCCAGCCATCGACGTAGAGGGCAGACGTGCCGGGTGGCAGTCGCAGCCGCGCATCTGCGATGGTCTTCTGCACGGCTTCGAAGCGGGCGGGCTGCGAGGCGATGCGGGAGAGCGCCGCGGCGTACAGAGGGAAGCGATTGACCACGTCCTTCAGCACATGGAGGCGACGGCTGCTATTGTCGACTTCGCGGATGTACTGCGTGGCAGCCAGGCCAATGTTTTGCAGCTCCCACACGTCGAAGTCAACCTTTAAATCGCCACTGCCCACCTCGTCGCCGAGCAGCGTGGCCAGCTCAGTCAGGGCGGTGGAGAGCTGTGGGTAGCGCTCCGTGAGGCGCTGGAAGTGAAGACCGCCCACTACGTGATCCGCTTGGCCAACCAGCGACGCACGCCCGTCCTGTGCGTTGGCGGAGCCGCCACTGCCCTCCATCCCTGCCTCTTCCTCCTTCGCCCGCTGCTGTGCAGCAGCCTTCTCGTCCAACACCTTATACTCCATGTTTTTGATGTCCACGGTGACGCCGTAGCCCTGCACCGCCAAAGGGCTGTCCCACTGTTCGCTGAGAGAAGCCGTATCATTCTCCTGCAGCGAAGACCCACACAGCCGCGCGCGGGACACGGGCAGGTGTCGGAAGAAGTACGCTAGTGTAGGGGCAGCCACATCATCGCCGGACTCGTCGCTCGTCACCGCACGCTCAGGTGCATCTTGTGTGGGAGCTGTCATTTCCCCCCACTCCACTGCAGCGTCGTGCAGCAGCTGAGTCTCTGGAGATCCTAGCAGACCGTAGAGGACGAACACAGCGGCTGCGTTGGGACCAGCTGAGTGGGAAAAGGGATATCGATAGTCCAAGCCGGCCAGCGTCACCTGACTGGCAGACAGAACAGGGAGGACCGCGCGTTTCGTAGATGAGGATGGAGTGGCGGGGCCCGCTTCCCGCTGCCTCCTCTGCAAAAGCGTTCGAAACATCTCCAATGCAGCAGCAGTGCAGACGTGTTGCGCACGCACCTGGCCGTCCGTGGACAAAGCACGGCTGTACAGCACACCAAATGGCTCGCCACACGCGCACGGTGCGTCACCATCGGCACTAGAGAGGTCCGCCACTTCGCTGAGCGCCTGCTCTGCGAATTTGTAGTGTGCCTCCACCGCAGGTGAGTACACACGTGAGGCCATCTCAAGCCCAAACAGTGCCGTGTCCATCATCTGCGTTTTGGCGACGATCCGCGCCACCTCCTCCGCCGCGGCGTACTGCATCCGCTGAGATGACAAACGCGCGTGGATGCCCTGGTGCTTGAGCTCCGCGAGAGTATCGCTCTGCGTGCCTTGTGTCGATGCGTGCGAGCTCTTGGGGTCCCAAAGAGCGTTGACACAGCGGTAAAAGGCGCTACAGCCAAAGCTGCGGCCTGCCCACTCGCAGCCCTCTTGCAGAAACGATGTTTCGTTCCAGGAGGCCTCCACGGTCACATGGATGCCCTTGCCACTTGCCAGCTGCGCAGCACAGAGTAGAGCCGTCAGCGCAAGCACCACCACCACCATCGCGAGCTGATGGGGTGCGCGGTAAACGCGCCGATCGCAAAGCATCGTTCTTTGCTTTAACAGATATATACGATCAGTATCCTCTAATAAAGAAGGCGAGACTGGTTTTTTGTTGTGTTTTGAGTGTGTGTGCTTTGGCGAGAAAACAAAACTGCTTACGGGAAAGAGAGAAGACCGAAGACTAATCCAAAAAGTGAGTCACACTATGTTGAAGCGGTCTCCTCTTGCTCTTTTTCTATTTGCTGTTGTTGTCGTTGTTCACGAAAACAAAGAACACAGGAAGAAAGAGAAAGAGAGCGCGCATAAAATGGAAAGGACAAACAAAGAAGACGCACGAGTTTCTGCGTTCGCTAGAATTGATACCAATGCACGCTGAGACACCGATTGGTATAGCTATTGGAAAAGGAAAAATTAGCGTGAACGCCTCCTCTGCGCTAAAAAAACAGGGGCGGCAGAAACTGCACAGGAAAACGTACTTTTTCAGTCACAAACAACACAAGCACGCAAACCCCCCCAAAAAAACTAGGAAAATGCAGCTTGGATAAATTCCAAGGAAGAGGGCGAAGAAAAGAGGAAGAAGAAGAGAGCCAAGAGAAGAGCGTGCGATAGTACAGACCACATCGGTGGTTGTAGAGACGAGATGGTGGAACAGAGGCGGGTGTGCTTGTGTGTCAGTCAAGAGCCTACACGCCACCTACTTGCATTGTTGAGAGATGAGGGGACTAAGCCCTTCTCTGTGAATGCTTGCACACTGCATTTGCTCTCACCTCGCAGGCAGTGCGTGGGCAAAAGAAACCCCCAAAGAGAAATAGACGTATATAGAAAGACAGCCCAATGCTCCTCAACATGTGCGATAGACGGGACAAATGCGTCTGTGTCAGCTGGCAGCAGGCGGGTGTTCATATGAAGGTAATGTGAAGATACTAACGGGTAGAAAAAAGATATAGTGCTTGTTGTTTAGCTGAATGCGCGTCGATACGCATTCTTATGCTGGAGCAGCAAATAGGCCAGGTTTGTAAATAGAGAATTCCGGAACCATACACATAGATCGCCGGGAAAAAAAAGAACGTTGTCACACGCTTCAAGGGTGCATACATCCCATTTCGTTTTTGTTTTTGTTGGTGTTGTTGTTTGTTTGTTTGTGTTCGCTTTGTTCATTGGGTTTTTTTTTTTTTTTTGATTGAGCGACCGTGCATCAGGAGCGGTTTACAGAAGATCGATCGCCGTCGCACGCAAACGCATACCCCTGCATTAGAAGAACAACAAAAAAAACAAGCGAGGAGCACTTCCATCGAGAAAAGCGCTCGAATACGCAGTCAGCCTCAGGGCGTCAAACATGAGAGGTGCAAAGCAGCAAAAGCAACCATCGCACCAACGAAGAGTGCGAGGAGAAGAATCGGACCTATCACTGCGCGACATATATGTGATAAGAGCAGGCACGCAGAAAACATGCAACTACCAGCTGCAAAAACGCGACGCAACGCAAAATGGAAATTGGCGAACCACTGCGTTACGTACACTCCTCTTGACAGAAGCGCTCTTGTGTGAATCGAAGAACAACAGACCAAAAAAGAAAAAATGAACAGCGAAATAGCGGTAAAAGCCAAATCAACTCCATCGAAAATGAAGAGAGAGAGAGAGAGAGAGAGAGAGACTCGGAATCTGAGCTGGTGTGTGTGTGTGTGTGTGTGTGTGTGTGTTCGTACGGCAAATCAGCCTTAAACGTTATTCGGTCTCCCTTTACTTTAAAGCCCTGCTCACATGTCCTTTTTTATGTTCCTTTCTCTCACATTTCAGTAAAGGTGCGTTACGCGTAGCGTGAGGCCATGTAGCTCAGCCCATACACGCTGCTGATGCCTACAGCGTTGGAGAGCGTGGTCCGCATCAGCACCGGTGCATGCGCGTAGGCGCCAAAGAAAATCTCCGTCTGCACGTAGCTCACCACTGCATTGCAGGCAAGAAAGACGCCCGCGCAGAGCAGCTTTGTCCGCGTTGTCAGTCCAGAAGCCCCCACATGTGCCGCCGTGCTCAGCACGCCGGCCAAGGGGACGAGAGGAGTGACCAATCCCATCACAAACCCCACCACTGCCGGCAGGCCAGCGTTCGTCAAGGCTTCGGAGGTCGTTGGCGGCTCCAGCCGCGAGTAGCCGAGCTCCTCCACCATCATCAAGTTCGCAAACAGCTTTTTCTGTTTGGCAAAGATGCGGGTGACGATGAGCGCCTCCTCTTCGGAGAGCCCCAAGCCACGGTAGATGGCAATCATCTCCTGCAGTTCACCGGACAGGTGGTTTTCAATTTCCCAAATCTCCCGCTTCAGCTCCAGGTCATAGATCTGTCTCTCGAAGGAGAAGGAGCTCGTGACCACGTACGCAATGGAGACGCCTCCGGCAACGGTCCACACCAGCACCTTGGACACGTTGCGTACCTTCCACATGGCGCGTAGCATGTCTGGCGCTCCCACGGCCACGGCGACGACGCCGGCAGCCACGCACAGTCCCGCAAGACTGGAGAGAATCAGCGCACGGTTGCGCATGGCACCGTTCTTGCGGATATCCAGGTTGAAGGTCTCCATGGCTACCCCGTGGATCTCGATTGACTTCTCGGGATTCCCGTAGGCTTGCCGTGCCTGGCGCTGTCGGTCGCTGGAGTAGTCCGCCATGGTGTTTCGTTGGCGCTTCGCTCGCTCGACTTGGTGCTGTGCGTGCGCTTGTGTGTGTGCGTGTGTGTGTATGTGCGCTAGGAAGCTTCGAAAAAAAAAAAATGTGAGAATCGAAAAAAAGGATCAAGTGTGTTTGACCGTATCTATATATGTATATATAAATTAATAATAAGGGGAGGAAAAAAAAAAGAGCCCCAATGGAATGCTCCTCACTCTCGTGCGAAAGTGTAGCGCCTGCTTGCGAAGCACGACTTGCGGGACTTCGAAATGAGAGTTTGACAAATCGAAGACAGTAGGAAAGAATAAATATAGAAAAATAAGAATAAGAAAATAAGAGAAAAAAGATGGTGCAGATGCGAACAAAAAGGCACTTTCGCTCCAGGATACTTCTCACAAAGCAGACGTGCACGGATCAAGTTAGAAGGCGATGAGACACGAATATAAAGAGTCGCTGGTGCAGATGCTGAACTACCACGAAGACGCTGGATGTGAAGGCGTGATCTTACGTTTCCTCTCGAGCTCTACTGCGTGTAGTACTCAGCACAGCATGTTCACAAAGGCAGGCGCAGGTGGTTGTAGTAGAGACCATCACCGTCATGAGAAACAGAGAGGCAATTGAAAGTCATTGAGCCAACAACAACAAAAAAAAAAAAAAACATAGGTGCGGGTGACGTGAGATAGAGCACGGAGAAGCAGAAATAGAGAGAGGTGGATAGGATTCAAGGGAAGGAGAGAACATCAGACGTCAATGGAGGACTTATATCGCTCAAGTCACCAAGTGAAACCTCAAAGGGGTGTATTAACAACGAGGTTTTTTTTTTTTTTCAAACCTCTACCTATCGTAAGAGAGAAAGGGGAGCACAACTCTCAGCACAATAACAATTGCCCACACACCGACCACCTATACTTGCTCTTGATCAGAATACTACTTGCTGGACATGCTTGTCTTGTTCCTACCTCTTTTTCCCCTTTTTTTCCATACAGGGAAGCAAGGCAAAAGGAAATGGGATCCGTGGTGATCGGGGCCACAAGAAAGCTATGGCGTCCTCTGGATCAAAGAGGACAAAAAGAAAATCAAAGATTTGTGTAAGAAATTTGGAAGAAAAAATAAGGAGCGTAGCAGAAAGTGTGAAAATTTAGAAAAAAAAAGGAAATTGCGCCATCGTAGTGTGGCAAACCCATTCAGCCGCACGTAATTCCCATCAAGGCAAGATAGCAACAACAAAAAAAAAACAATGAAGTTGGTCTGCTTCTCTTTTGACAACTGCCTATGAAGGCGCGACAGAGAGTCACAGGAAGCCCTATCACCACTCTTTTCCCCACCCCCCTTATTGTTTTTCCTTCTACGGCGCAGGCAGGCGATAGTCCCAGTTGTTGTGGTGAATCATGATGATACGAATGCCCAAAGGGATGTCCACGAGGTCGGCCTCTCCGGTGAAGTAGTTGTGCTGCAGATAGACAAACTTCACCGTCTCGGGCAGCTGCGTCAGGTTCACGCGACCACTGAGGGCGTTGCGACTGACATCCAGGTAAGCGAGGTGCTGAGGCAAGTCCGCCATGCTGACGGTCCCCGTCAAGCGATTAAAAGAGAGGTCCAGCGATCGAAGACGGCGGGGGAGCTGTGCCACATGCAACGTCTCCGCAAACGCGTTGTTGTTCAGGTGCAGCACCTCGAGGCTGGCGGGGAGCTGCTCCAGCTGGAGGGCCGACAAGTTGTTGTGTGACATCTCCAACGCCACAAGACGGGTGCAGTGGGTGAAGCTCGGCAGCGGACCTTCGATGCCGCAGTGGGATACGTAGAGCCCAGCAGGGGAGAAGCCGCCGCCGTCGCCGTCGCACAGGCTGCGCAGTGGCGCTGGTCTGCGGCGCGCGTCGGTGCCACCGTCGCCCTTGGCGGCTACCGAGAGGCCTGAGAAGTCCACCACGAGAAGGCTCGGCATGGCAGCCCGCAGCATGTCCCACGCAAACCGCACGCCGGTGTAGCTGATGTTCAGTTGTTGCATCTGCGGCGGTAAGCGCGCCAGCACATCCGTCACGTCCAGCTGCCCCAGCCGGGCGTGAGACACCTGCAGCGACCGCACCGAAGGCGGCACACTGCGCACGTCGAAAGTCATGAGAGAGTTGTTGTTCAAGTTAACGGCCGTCAAGCGTGGGAAGAAGGGCGGGGCCTCGGAGAGGTAGGCCGCCGTCAATCCGCAGCTCTCACAGCGCAAGGTCTGGAGGGCAAAGACGCAGCCATCACGGACACCCGGGCCGCAAGGCATCCGCGGCTCGCCTGGATGGCGCAGTGCGTTGAAGGGGTGCGCCAGAAGGGAGGCGGGCGTCCAACGCGTGTCCACGGCGCTGAACTCCTCCAGTTGGCGTGGGAGCTGCGCGAGCACCACGGACTGCGCCAAGGCGCAATGACGCAACGTGATGTGTTTCACCGTCGACGGGAATGCGGCCCAGTTCACGCGTGCGTCGCGGAGGCCGTCGAGGACGACGCCAACGACATTGCCATCGTCATCGCAGCGGTAGACGTTGTGGGAGCAGTGGAGAAAGCCGGTCGAGATGTTCTCCAGCGCTGCTCGCACCTGCCGGTGGACAGTCTCACTCTCAATGGCCGCCTCCAGAGCTTTGACGGCGGCTACTGAAGTCGACCACGCCGTCACGGTGCCCTTGCGTGGGGCTGCGCGAATGGCATCGAAGTGAAAGGCCTTGGCGCACCACGACGTACATGCGAGAAGGACAAGGCATAACAAGAAAGCTAGCGCGTGCGTGATGTGGCGCGGCACAAAGCTGCGGCGGCTCTCACCAGCCGTCATTGCCAGCCCCGACGTAATTTTTTTTTGTTGCTCGTTTTCAAGCTAGTAGAATAGATAACAATGTAAAGCGAATAATGATGGCGCTTCCCGAAAAAAAAAAAAAAAATGCGTGCGCTCGATTTGCGGTGGTGCTCTATTACTATTATTATTTTTTAGTCTATGTATTGGTCAACAGGGAAAGTGTTGACAAATGCATGCGCGCTAAATAACGTACCCAAACACTCCAGCAAAGCCTTCAACCACCACCACAACAGCAGTTAAGAGAAATGATCTGCAGTAGCCTAACACTGCTCTAAATGGTTGCCAATGAAGAGGAGGGGTTGGAATGGATCACAAAGAAGCGCACACGGAAAACAATCCAAAAAAAAGATAGCAGAAGAAAAAGAAAAAGAGTTGGCAAAGACGAAGCCAATGCAGGTTCAGTAAGTAGTCAACGTACTCTGTGAATGCGCAGGGGGAAGAAACAGCGTCTGACGGTCCTCACGGACACGTGTCCAAACTCCAGCTGTTCAAAAAAGGGGGGGAAGGCAAAAATTCAGCGACAAGAAGAGAATCTTATATCCATTTTTTTTCTTCTTTCTTAAATAGCAAACCACCGCAACGCAGATAAATTGCACCTGGCGCCAATTTCAGTGTTCCCCCCTTTTTTTTCCACTGAGCTGTGTCGAGCGGCAAGCACTAGCTCACACTTTCCTTCAGCGGATACTGCGTGGTGAGACAAGTGACACACGCAGCGGCGAACCCACAAATTAAATATATATATTGAGGGGCTCATTGTCTTTTGCTTTTGTCTTCGATCTTAAATCTCTGGTGCTGTCCAGCTGTTCGATCCCTCACACACTACGCGGGCAGAAAGAGAAATCAAAACTGAAGTGCGCGTCTTTGTTTGTAGATGTGCGTGTTATAGAGCATTTTCTTTTTCCTTTTCTTATTATAAGAACGGAAAGAAAGTCGCGATTGGATTGACTTGGAGCAACGAGAATACTCATGCTTTCTCTGCCGCCAGGCTGTGAGCAGCCTCTTCCAGCCGCTCACACCACGCAACTACCTGCAGTGTCGAAAGAGCATCGAAGAAGAAAACTTTTTTTTTCTCTTAGCTGTGTGTGTGTGTGTGTGCGCGTGTTCCCCCTTGCTCTGTCACTCAACACGGTTTTTCACCTGCGCTGTTTATTTCTTCGCACGATGAGCAAGGAAAAAAGCGCTTGTGTAATGATTGACGTAATTTAATTTTACAGAGAATAAAGTGCGTATTCAGCGTTGTATTTTTCATTATTATTTTTTGGTTTCTCCTTCCAAATTAAAAAACGGCAAGACGAAACTACGAGCTAGTATCTATTTTTTTTTTCTTATAATTAACGAAGGATCGTTGCGTTGGGGTTCAATCTTTGATTCAATCTTTTCTTTTGTGTTATAATATCTTTCTTTTGTAGACCCCTTGCCGGCCCGCGTCTTAGACCTTACCCGCGAGGAGGTTCGGAATCATGTTGCCCGCACTCTCGACGACAGTGTGCCACGTTGTGAGCACATCCAGCGTCGAGGAGAGCATGTCGGCAAAGCCAAAGAAGAGCATCGAGACGATGTTGCCGCGTGCGTACTCGAGCGCCCAGCACTCATCCGGCATACGGTACTGCTTGGCGGTGCCGCGCGGCAGGACGTGCTGATCGCCCGCGCGGTAGATCTCCTTGTCCGCCACCCCTGGCAGCGCCGCCCACTGCTCCCCGACGAGGATGTTGAAGAAGTCCTCCGCCCAGAAGTAGCGGCCGGTGTGGCCCTCGGTGCCGACCGGGGTGCCGAAGATGATGATGTACTCGGAGAAGGAGCAGTGCAGCACAGTCATCGACCCCATGGCCCCACCTGCGTTGTTCCACAGCCATCGCCCGGTGTGGCGCGTCGTTTGCGGGTAGGCCTCGAGCATCAGCCGGATGGTCTCATCGGTGATGTGCTTCGGCGTGGCATGCTCGCCGTGCGCGGCCTTGGCGTTGGCGATACTCTGCTGGGCAATCTGTTGCAGCCGAGCTGGATCGTAGACCCAGTGAGAGGGCTGGTCCACGTAGCCGAAGAAGCCGATGAGCAACGCCACGACAGCCACCAGAATTGTAAACACACGAGCGCGCGACATAATTGCGATACTTTGGGTTGTTGTTTTGTGTGTCTGTCTGTGCGTGTGTGTGTTTGCTGGTGGAAGTTGAATTGTACGTGGGAAAAGGCGCGAGAAAGAGAACGAGAGACGAGGGGAGCACCGGTAACAAATTCGTGTGCGTGACAGTGAGAACGACAGCGATGAAACAAGAATTGGACGCAAATAAAAAATATATAGGGAGAAAAAAAAAAACCTCGTGCTTACGCAGAAAGAAGTGATATGATCGCAAAAATACAAATTGTGTGTTGATAGCTGTGTGTGTGTGTGTGTGGTTTTGTGTATGGTGGCGGGCGCATCGGTAAGTAACAGAAATAGCGGCGATTGTGTGTGTGTGTGTGTGTGTGTTTCAAGGCAAGAGATGGCGAGGTTACAGGAAGAAAAGAGAGCAGGAAAGAAAAACACCGAACACGATGTGCAGGAAATGAGAGAAAATAAGAAGCGTGGGATTGAGGTGTACAGAGTTTAAAGCTATTATATTGTGAAGACTTCGTTCTGCATATTCAGCTGCATCTCTCCTCCCTCCGTTTTTGTTTTGTTGTTGTTGTTGCGGGAGTGCGTGACGATTCACACACGTGAGCAGATTCATTTTTTCCGTTTTCTGTTTACTGTTAATAATCTCACCTGCATATCAGCTCTTTCTCGCTTATCCCCCGTTTTCCTTTTTTTTCCCCTCGACGCAGCGCGAAAGAAAAAGAAAACCCTTTTATGCAGTATCAGTTGGTTATTGATAGACGTGGCAAACAAAAATGAGAGCAACAATGTTTAGGAAACAAACAAACTAAAATATAATAAACCTAGATTCACTATTCCCCCCAAAGAACGCGTAGATACCATTCGTGTGTTCGCTTTTAACACGCTGTAATTTCCTACGCGCTTTGTTTGGGGCACTCGAGTACACGATCTGTTCACTTCACTTTTTTTTTTTATTATTCATTCTGCTGAGGCAGGCCTCCTCTCCTTGCAGTGAGGGAAAATTAAAAAAAGGAAGGGTCGATATATATTTACGGGTGTGCGTGCGAGCGTGTATGTGTGTTTGTCTCCTGCAAACAACTAGGTGAAACAACAGCTTTGAGTAGGTCGGCAATTAAGAATTATAAATAAAACGAGATTGTACATCCGAGCATCACCGCTAACAGAAAAAAAAAAACACACGATAGAAGAAAAAACAGAGAATAATGGGGAGAAAAAAACGAGGAATATTTGACACTTAGCGTGCCAGACACTTTCTTCGTTCTATTGGCTTTTTTTTTTTGATGTGTGTCGGTGTTGAGCCAGCGGAACCCTCCCTTCATCGCAGTTGTGGCAAAAAACACATTTATCTGTCACTCTTAAGAGACAGATATTACATGGGCATCATCTACGTCTCCAACGTGAGGAGCGAGGGGTGGAGAGCGAGGCGAGCACTCAAACGTGCACGATGAGCGAAAAAAAAAGAAAGAGAAGAGAAGAGAAAAAAAAAAAACCCGACACCAAAAGAAAAATTGCATGTACACAACCATACTAAAAGAGAGATGAGGGGGTGAGGGCGACCAGAATAAAGAACACACGCAAAAAAAAAAAGAAAGAAAAATTTCAAGGAGAGACAACAACAAGAACTGATCGGCGAAAAACAAAAAATAAAACAACAAAGAATTGAAGTGTGGCTACTGTTTCCAGCTTTGGGAAAAAGAAAAACAAAAAAGGTAAGTTGATTTACTATACAAAAACTAAGAGAGAAAAAAAGTTGCTGAAGAAAAGACAGGTGGAGGGGGACCAAATGACGGTTGATAAAACACGACTGAGCTGAAAAAACGGAAGCAGCAGTCGTCAAAGAACTTTTGCCGTTTTCTTTTTATGTAATTTTTTTTGTTGGAGCTTCGCCGACGACAGCAAGTACAATGAGAGTGTTGCACCGATGTGTTATAGTGAATATCACTCTATCTATATCTATGTATGGATAGATATAGAGAGAGAGAAAGAGAAAAGCAAAAACGAGAACAGAAAACAAAAAGAGAAAAAGAAACAAAATCAAGCATCAGCTGAGAAGGGTGAGAGAAGAGAGAAGAGCGAAGGTGTGCTTTTTTTTTTTTTTTTGATGGTGTCATAGGAAAGATTGCATTATTCTTAAAGTTTGGCGAATACGCAAACAAACAAATAAAAAAAAAACCACATCCCTTTCTTCTTATTACATCCCCCCCCCCCTCCGCTTTCGTTCACTTCAGTATTTGTAGCAGTCGCTTTCGTGACAAAATCTAATAATCTGTCCAGCTACAACAACGAAGGTGACGCCAGAGCTTGAGAGCACCAACAACAAAAAAAAAAACCCGCTGCAGACATGCCTACGTATCAAAGACATCAAAAAAAAAAAACCCACAATGATAGACACTCACATTAAAGAAAAAAGAGAAATGCATAGTTCAGGGAAGTTTCGTTTTCCACCAAGCCGCACGAGAAAAGCGCTCGATCATCTACAACGGTCATCAAAACATTGATGTTTAAAAACAAATTGAACAAAAACGAAGAGAAAAAAAAGTGATTTAGAGACAATGAGACGATCAGAAAAAAAAAAGGGAGAAACAGAAGGCACAGCCGGCAATGCGCAGCGACGTCTAAAAAAAAAAAAGGGGGGGAGAACAATAAGAGACCTTTACATAATTGAATCTCTCAAGTGAATATCCCAATAAAAAAAAAAAAAAACATCCCAGTTCTCTTTGCTCTTTTTTTTTCCCCCTTTTAATTTGGTCGTGAAGAATCGAGGAGTCACCCCACTTTTTTCGTCGCTGATGCATTGTTTTTATTTATTTATGATTTGCTGTTGGCGTTTCTCTACCATCCTGTTTTCCTCGAATATTCATTCTCCCACTTAATCAACGTGCGCGCACACACATAGAGAGAAGGAGAAGAAGAACAGGATGACCGATGCTGACGCTGCTCTACAGGCTGCCACGTCCTCACTCCAAGAAAAGAGAGAGAGAGAGAAAGAAAAGAGAGAGAGCTCCGGGAAAAAAAAAAGAAGATAGAAATATACGAAGTATGTTACGCGTTGAAGCAAAATAGGGCAAAGCAAAATGCTATGTAGAGGCTCGGTAGAGTTGTTGAGAAATTGAAGAAAAAAAATACAGAAACAAAGGTCAGAGGTGGGTAGTTGAAATGTCTAATAGGAAAGCGGACAACCCTCTCTCCCTCTCTCTCTCTATTTCTCTGTCTCTCATAGAGAGAAAGACAGAGAGACACAGAATATATATATTTCTTTTTAATTTTTCTCTTGGGCTCTCCGTGTTACCGGGACACCGGAGCAGAGTACAGAGTTTAGGTGGTTTACCATAAGCACTAGCGACATAAACAAAAAGAACAAAAGACAAGGAAAAAAAAAAACTCTTTCTCTCTAATACACACACATACGAAAATAAGAAAATAAAAAAGAAACTATTGCGCGTATAACTTTGACACAGCCGCTTCAAGAGACTAGTAACACAGAGAACAAACAAAAAAAAAGACAAGAATGAACCGTTTTGGAAACCACAACGAAGAGAGATATAAAAAAAGGGAGGAGCAATATATATTGAAGAAAAAAAAAAGGTTGGTTGATATGTACTTGACAAACTAAAAGAAAAAGCCACGCATGCACGCTTTCGGCAAAAATGGAAAATAGAAGATGGAGATTAAGTTGCGCATTGCACGCCTGTACGGGAAGAAGCACCCCACCTTAAAGGGGAGGTGTAACTAGCTACATTGAAAAAAAAAAAGTCAATGGCTTCGTTCCTTTATTTTAAAATTCTTCTCCGTTCCGATCATCCCTAAGCATTGGGCCCGTATATTTCAGCGTAAGCGTCTACAAAGAAGCGATGACGCACCGCCTGCAGCACCGTAAAACGTCGCTCCGGGTCAAAAACTAACAGGCGGGCCACCAAATCAATGCCCGCCGCACCGAGCAAATTCTGGGCGTCGCGCTCCTTCAAGAAAGCGCGCAGATGACGCGCCAGCTTCTCCACATGCATCTGCAGCGCGGTGTCGGCATCGGTGCCGTCGGCGGCTGCCTTGGCCTCGCTCTCGGTGTCGCGATACTTTTGGAAAACCTCAGCAAAGCGCTCGGCGTACGGGTACTCCTTCAGCCGAGGGAAATTGAGCAGCGAGGGGCGGCAGCCACGTGTAAAGATGTGCCGCAGCTCATCACCCTCATCCCGCCCTTTGAACAAAACACTGCCAGAGGCCATCTCCACCAGAATGCAGCCCAGCGACCAGGCATCGGCGGAGTAGGTGTAGTTGGTGTTGCCGAGAAGCACATCGGGGCTGCGGTACCACAGCGTCACGGCCTCGTGCACGTACTTCTTGTACGGAATATCCTCGAGCCGCGAGAGGCCAAAGTCGCCCACCTTTAAATTAAACTGCTCCCCGGCGGGCATGGGCGCCTTCTCCGCCTCGTCCTCGCCAGCGCGATCGGCGTGAGACGTCGGTGACGGGGCCGCGGCCGCTGCCGACGATGTCGACGACGTCGGCGGTGGCACCGGCACGAGGGGGACGTCCGCTCGCTTCGCCAGCATCAAATTCTGCGGCTTTAAGTCACGGTGGGAAATGTTGTGCGCGTGCAGAAAGGCCAGGGCCATAATGAGTTCTACAGCCCAACGGCGGAAGACGCGGACGGGCATGGCCTCGCCGAAGCGCTGCCCCGACGTCTTGAGAGAAACTTTCAGGTCTCGAATGAAGTGCCACAAGTCGCCCCCTTCGCAGTAATCCATGGCAACGTAGGCCAGCTGCTCCTGCGGCAGCATCACGGTGTCCCGCATCCCGATAAGATAGTTGCGACCAAGTTGGATGCGGCGACGCAGGGCAGGCGAGAGGCCGTCGTAGTCGTCCGTGCGCGAGGTCGTGGCCGCGAGTACCTCGTCATCCCAGCGGTCATCCGTGTTGACCGTGTTATTGTTGCTCGTGTCTAAATACGAGGAGGCGCCGAAGTAGTCGTGCGGCCTAGCGACGGAGGTGGTCGGCGTCGCACGAAACACGACTCGCCCTGAGCGGAAGGCCTCCACCTCCGAGCGCTCCCGATCAAAGGAGCCCATGCTAACTTCATCCAGCACCATAAACTCTCGCAGGGTGGCGGCCTGCAGTCCATCCTCGATACTCGCGTTCTCCATCCGTTTCAGTACCATTCGTGCGGCGGTGTTGGTGCTGCTGTAGCTGCAGCTGTTGCGATGCCCATTGCTGGCACTGCTCGTGCTTCCATTGTTGTTGTTGCTGTTGTTGTTGTTGAAGCTAAGCGCGTGCGCGTTGTTAGTCCCATTCGTGTGGCCGGGGTGAGCTCGCTCCGCCCCGCCCCCGGTAGACCTGCGCAGTGTTGGCAGCTGCGCCGACGAGGATGGCTGCGGCGGTGGCATCGGCAGCGGCGATTGCATGGGATCTGTGTGGATGATGTCCGTCAGGTACACCTTGCCATACGCCCCTCGACCAATTTCGTCTCGCAGGACGTAGGTGCACCCCGTGCCTTCCACCTCAGTTAGCCCACTGCTGCTGCTCCCGAGGCCCGTGGATGTGCCGTTGGCGAGAGACGTGGCGGAGGCGCCGGTTGGTGGCCGCTGTGGGGGCGGTGGTTGGTCGGTCACGGCGGTGGACCCCGCAGGAACTTCATGACGGGCGTAGGCGGCCCCCGCGTGGGGATCCGTGTTCTCCGGGGAGAAGGGCCGCCGTTGAGTGTTGTCCATCGGGGAGGACATCAGCGGCTTGTGTACGTCGCTGCGATCCTTGAAGCTATTGTGGATTACTTTTGTCTCCATTAACGAAAGGGTTGCCTGGCGGCTTATGCTGCAATACTTTTCTTTCTCTTAATTCAACAAAAAGATTTAAAAAGAAATTAAGCGTTTTCTTCCCGGAGAGATGTATATAAAAGTAGATGTTTAAAAAAAAAAAGGTCCTTCTAATTATCTCGTTTCCTTTTTTCTCTTGTTTCAATGTTTGTTTTGTCTTCTGTTCTGCTTCAATACACGATCTCCCACTGGGTGAATATCAGATATGAATCACTGAACTCACGTGTCAGCGCGAAAAGAAAAATGTTTCTCGGGTGCTGCCGCCTGTTCGAAAAAGCTCACTTTGGTTTATGTTTTTTGTTATTTGAAAGCGGTCAAAAAAAAAAAAAAAGTAGACTGAGAAGAGCCGTGCGTTTGTCTTACGGATCGCACTCTCGGTTCTTTGTGTCTCACTAATATATATATAAGAGAAAAAATTAAAAAGCTAGCACCTGAATTATCAAAAAAAAAAAAAACAGGCAAGCAGCAGAAGTAAACAAACAAAAACTTTAGAAGCTGAATCAGCAAAACAGTGATACACTGGCGAACCAGGCCTTTTTTTTCCCTCTTACCGCGTTTTTCCTCTCCTCAGCTTCAGGACAAACCTTTCTCTTATCGGGAGTAATATGAGGCACACACACACCAGGCTTTCCGTGGTGATCGCGGAAGCAAAAGCTGCCAAAAAAAAAAAAAAAATCTCGCGTACCCACTACAAATAACTATACCTTTGTTTGTGTGTGTGTTTGTGTCTGTGTGCGCCAACGTGGCCGTTTGGTGTCTAATGAACACGTGCGCTGCCGTTCAGCGTACCGCTATCGCGCTAGCCCGGGCCAAAAAAAAAAATAACACGAACAAAGAAAAGCCGAGAAATAAAAAAAAGTGACACGGCGTCAGCTCAATTGCAGAATGCCTCTCCTGTTTTTTCTTTCCCCCCTCTCTTTTCTTCTTTTGTTGTTGTTGCTGCTGTTGTTGCTGTTTGAAGGATAACACCACAAGCGGAAACAAAATGCCAACCACACAGACAAGAATCACAAAAGAAAATGAATCTGGAGAACAAAAAAAGGCTATACAAAGGATGTGCTCCGTCAATCTGCAGAGAGTTGGAAGAAACAAAAAAAAATAGAACAAAAGACGAACAACAAAGAGAAATAAGAGAAAGAAAAAAAAAAGAGCAAACTAATAATAACAAGAAAAAAGAAAATGTCAAGGATTAAATCAGAAAGGACTTAAAAAAAAAAGGTGGTGGAAGGAAACTGAAAATAAAATCAAGTTGCAATAATAACAAAAGGGAGGGAACTCCACTTACCGCACGTGAGAGAAGATTTACCCCTGGCAAAAAGGTTTAAATTGTAACCGCAATACCACACCAAAAAGAGGGAAAAAATTTCAGCAAAATGGGAGCCCACGCACAATACCCGCTCAATACTTTCCTTTAAAAAAAAAAGGAAAAGGAAAGGCAAGAGCTAATTCACGCAAACACAAAAAGAAAAAAGTGATAATGAGTATTTCAGCTAAGTGGGGAAGGAGGGCAGTGAGCTGACAAGGGCGAAGGG
Organism: Crithidia brevicula; assembly: GCA_030849845.1. Taxonomy (NCBI): domain Eukaryota; phylum Euglenozoa; class Kinetoplastea; order Trypanosomatida; family Trypanosomatidae; genus Crithidia; species Crithidia brevicula. The sequence goes on from JASAOD010001922.1 coordinate 21,811, forward strand.
GGAATGGTGAAACCAAATCTAACACAGGAGAGAGCCACCAGTTCCGGAGAGAGAAAAAACAGAGACACACCGCAAAAAGGAGTTGAGACACACACACAAAAGAAAAAAAAAACGATGTTCCTGCTCGACTCTCACTCACTCAGCAAGCAGTTTCAATAATATTAAAAATAACAATAACAAAATCGACGCGAAGAACTATACTCGAAGAAGTAAATAAATGGATTTAGCCAGATGTTAATTGAGTAAAAGCGGACGGGATGTCACATGAAAGAGTTGGGCAACTGTAGTTTCAGCTCGCGGGTTAATCTGTGCGTATACGTGTACGTGCGTATGTGTATGGGTGGGGGTATGAGTGTGTGGTTGTGTATGTGTACGTGTCTGTGTCTGCTTTCTCGTTACTGCTCTAACCAGCTGATGCAAGCGCAGATGATGACGATCTTGTGAAAGAGAGAAGGAAAATGAGAGCGTAAAAGTTAAAGAAGATAACCGAGTCTCCGTGAGACAAAAAAACTTAAGTGGATTGCAATGAGAGAGAGAGAGAGAGAGAAATAAGGGAAACACGAGGCGGCAATACGCGAACGCCCACAGCTCATCAACATACACCTGCTGTTCGGGAATGTGTGTTGATTATTGTTGTTGTTGTTGTTGTTGTTGTGAGAAAACGTGTGCGTTGGATTACGGTCGAACGGCAAAACACGGCAATTTAAAGCAGCAGGAGAGAAGTTGAGGAAAAGAAGGGGTGGGAGTAGGTAGAGTTGCAGCTACGCGTGCCAGTATATATATGGTGACAATCACACTGTCGCCCTATGCGATTTTTTGTTGTTGCTGCTGCTGCTGTAATTGCACTTCTTGGTGCGGTTGCCGCTGTGCTCTGGCGCCACCCCGAGCAGAAGCTCATTCTGCTCTGAATGGAAAGCGAGAGGTAATTCTGCGCCATGCCACCGTCTGTCCATCGCAAAAAGAAGATTTTTAGAACAAGGCAAACAATACAACACAAACACACTGTCGTACTCCCCTTGGATTTTTCGCCGTCTTCCTCGTCGATCGTCCGCGGGCGGAGCAGCGGAAAGACTTGAAGGGAAAAAAGACGGGCGAAAAATACGAAAAGAAGGGGAAACAAAATGGCATCGAGGAGAGTCCCTTCCGATCTTTTGTTGATACCATCGTGTTGAAGCGCGTGTGTGCGTGTGTGTGTCTGTGTGTGTGAGTGTCTTTCTCTTTTCTGTCACATTCATCGAGAGTAGTAGCATCGTTAAAAATAAAAAAAATCCGGGAAAAAATAATTTCTTGCTGGGTCCCTCTCGTTTACATTCAAGACAACGGTGAAGCTCCGTCAGGTATCAGAGAGGCCGCTTCTGTGCACTCCTTTTAACCGAAATGGGGTTGGAGAAACAAAAAGAAAAAAAAACTGAAGCACGCCACTCTGAGGCAAGTCAGAAACAAAAGCAAAAAAAAGAGGAGTTCAGTAGTAATACCTCGCAAGCATCGCTACGTACGCCCATGCGCATCGGCAGGCCCACATTGTCAAGATATATATCCGCGCACAAAACGTTAAGAACCAAACAAGCAAGCATACGCGCACGCACGCGCGGTTCGAGAGAAACAACAAAAGAAAGGAAAGAGAGCAACCAGCTAATATATATATATAGAGAGAGAGAGAGAGAATTCGAAGCGCAGCGGAAGCAAGCACGACTTGGCAAATACTTAAGAATACTTCAAGGAAAGAAAGAGAGAGAGAAAGAAAGAGATGGACATTGCAAACACAGAGAAAAGAAAAAAGCACTCGGGTAAAACCTAATTGAAATTACAAAAGATCATTTAGAAGAGAAGATTCGAGCTGCAAAGCATCGTGTTGTGCAGTTTTTTTTTTAACTTCTTGCTCTTTTTATCAATGTACCCTTGCCGTGTCGGTTGGTCTTTACCACCACCACATTCTACTCCCGCTTTTTTTTTTTCCACCGCCGCCACCAACTTGCCCACCTCTCCGCTCTTCGGGTCTACGCGTTCACCTCCTCGTCGCGGCGCTTGATCGCCTCAAAGCTGTAGGGCTGGCCTGAGATGCGCTCGAACAGATTCAGAATGTCATCTGCCGCGCTCTCGAAGTGCGTGGCAGCGTCGTAGCTCTTGCTGATGTAGCATCGGCTCGTGCTGCCATCCTCGAGGGGCTGGTAGAGGTCTGAGACGGACACAAACGTCTCAAGCGTGGAGCCGATCAGCTTCAGCCCGGCAGCAAGATCCGCCTTCGGGTTGGCGAAGTTCTCCACCACGGTGCCGATGATGACGATGTACTTCCCCTCCGGGCACACCTTATCCTCCTCGCAGAGCTGCAGAATGTAGACATCGTTCTTGCGCTTCAGCTCGGACTGGGGGATGATGATCTGGCACGCGTTGGCGGCGGGCTTCAGGCCGGGGATGGGATGGTCCATGATGGCGATGCAGCGCACCACCTTGCCGCAGGGCTTCACGCGGTCCGGGAAGTACGACGGGTCGCCCAGCACCATCTTCGCAAAGGCCTTCTTGCCGCCGCTCTCGATCGACTCGAAGACGCCGTTGGCATCGAAGTTGACCTTATCCACCGGTGTCTGTAGCATGTAGGTGCCACCGTAGACCGCCGAGAGACGTGAGAAGGCCTGGGGCAGCTCGCCGCTGCCGTAGAGCGGGTACACATACGGGGAGCGGCTGTACATGAGGAAGGAGTCGCGGTACAGCTTGCACCGCAGCACCGTCTCCAGGGCGGGCTTCTGCAGGTAGTCATCGTTGCTCTGCAGGGCGATGGCGTGTCCCACAAAGGTGACGGTATCGCTGCCCACGCCGAACTTCTCAAAAAGCTGCTGCATCGTCATAGCACGCAGGTTGTAGCCCTTGTAGGTGCGGCTGTCCTTCTCATCGTAGGCGGACACGTACTCGAGGAATTTGCCCAGCCGGCGCTTCTCGAAGAAGCCCATGAGCGAGGAGGAAAGCGCCTCCATCTCGGTCACCGGTACCTTAGCGATCTTGTCGTCCTTCATCACAAAGGAGCCGTCCAGCAGCATAAACTCCATGCTGTAGCGGTCCACCACGGTGGAGCGGAGAATCTTCACGAGCTCACCAGCGCACATCAGCACCTTGGGAATAAGGTCGACGCAGTAGAGGTGGCTGCGACCCATCGACGCGGGCGGAGTGCCCTTGTCAAACTTCTTGTAGAGCTGCTCCAAGTTCAGGGAGGCGCTCTCGCCGCCATAGTAGGGGTTGCGGTCCACGTGCAACACCTTATAGCCTTTGACGGAGAGCAAACCAGACAGCACGCACTCCACCAGCCCGGTGCCACACACAATAGCGTCGTATGTCTCTTCCATGGTGAAGCGCCTTCTTCTTTTTTTTTTAGGATTGTTTGTTCGGTTGGGTTGTGTATATTGGTTCGGTATATGAGACGAGGTGGTTGACAACAAAGGAGTAGTTTGTTGCCTTAAGCCAGCCCCTTTTTTTTCTGTTTTCGCTCTCGCACTCGCTCTCTTTTCGTTGTTCTCGCAAAGGAATGTTGTGCTTCTAGTTTTATGGTAAATCTTGACGAAGTAGTTATGAGTGTGTGTGTTTTGGTCGGATGTGCGCAAAGATGTAGAGAAAGAACACGTTGTAGCATCAGTGACCGGGGTAAAGCGTTAATGAAAGGTACGTGAAGGGCAGAAGAAGAGGTGCAAGAGTAAAAGAGAGAAGAAAGATAGTAAACTGTGGGTTGCAGATACAAATAACCTTTGTCTAAGGCAGCTCTAAAGGTGCCCGGAACCGCCGATAGAACCAAGTAAGGAAAAAAAACCTTAGGTGCATGCGAAGAGCGAGTCTAGCTAACTTTAAAATCATCTTTACATGACATGAAAGCAGGGCCGCAGTGCAGGTTTCAGGTGCATACCAGCTCAAAAGATTTTTTTTGAATTTAAATCGACGAGGAGACCGAAGACCTCCGCGCAGCTTACAAAAGTAAATGTACGTGTGTGCGCAGGTATTGGCAAACCTTTAGCGGACCTATTATTATTATTATTATTTTGTGTGTGTGTGTTTGTGTTTTTGTGAAAAGCATATGAATGCGCTTCGACTTCTTGTCCTAGTAACAGAGCTCCATATATCGCTCAAGGACAGCTCACTCCGTCTCTTCTCGCACCTTCGCCACACGCTCCGCACGGGTGGGGCGTGCGAAGTCGGGCACCACGACCAGTCGCGAGGCCGCCGACGGCGTGCAGGTTGGATTGCGCTCCAGCGCGGTGCGGTGGCTGCGGCCCATCACGTGTTCGGCCACGCGGTGCCACCCAATAACGCAGTCGCAGCAGTAGCAGTAATTCAACACCGGTGGCAGCCGCAGCCGCCGTGCTGCCTCATCGTGCTGCATCTTGTCCGCCAAGACGAGCTGCCGGCGTGCCGCGTCGTCCCGGCGGGCATCGTCACGTCGGTCGCGAAAGGCGTCGAGCGCCACGCCATCGGTGGTGAACTGCGCCTCGGCGTACTTCAGCAGACAGCGCGAGTCCACAAAACTCTTCATCGCGGTGGTCAAGGTGGAGGCAGTCTGGGCGGCCTCGTCGGTGTAGCCCATCGCACGCACGCACTGCTCCACGGCCATGCTCGTCGCCTCAAGGGTACTGACCCCACTTTCGCGGGTGCGCTTGCGGAGGGCCTGGAAGAGAGACGCGTAGCTGTCCGCAATCGCCAGCTTGACACGCGGGATGTGCTTGCTCAGCTTGCGGTTCAGCGAGAGCGCCTGGCCCCACGTGCTGTCGAGAAGAATAAAATGAACTTTCCGAGGGATCTCTGCTGGGCTGGACTCTGGAGCCAGTGTCGTCGCATCAACGCTCTTCGTCCTTGGATGCTCGATCATGCAGGCGCCTCGAACGTCCTGTGTTGCGGGTGCCGACACAAGTTGCTTCTCACGAATGAACTCGTCGATCAGAACGGACTCGGAGGACGGGTATAAGGAGACGTTGTACACCATCGCGGAACACAAACCCGGTGCCATAGAGATCCCGCCCCTCCCCTCGTCGCTGCCTCGCGTGCGCTCAGGCTGCAACACACGCAGAAAGTAGTCGTCGGCGTCCATGCCCCACACCCGTATCGGCGCACCGAGCAAGTAGGCTGCGATGTGGCCCGAGTTGGTGCTCCGCATGAGCTCCTCACTGTGCAACAGCATCGTCACCTCGACGAGTCGATCTAACACCTCCGCCGGCATGGCTGCCTTGTAGGCGTCAAGCTGCGCACACATGCACATGTCGCGTGGGAACCAGCACCACAGGCAGATGTCCCGCTGATGGGCCCGCCAGAGCTCCAGAGTCAGCCGGCGCCGCACCGTCACCGCCAGCCGGTCCTCCGGTGGGACGCTGGTTAAGAAGGCCTTCCACTCCGCCGAGTCCTCAAAGCTGAGGTAGATGGTGGGGAGTGGCTTCCCCAACATCCCGGATGTGCCGCACACCGAGGCATCGGTCGTGGCAGCGGCGGTGGCGGCAGAACCGATGATCTCCTGCAGTACGCTGGTGGGGTTGCGCCGGTTGATGCGTATGTTGCGCTGACGCACGCTCTCTGCGTGTCGCACCATGGACTCGGTGACGGCCTCGATGTGCTTCGCAATGGCGTCGGCTTCGGCCTGCGTGCGTGCCGGCACGTTGGCCTGCGGGGTGCCGTAGTGCTGCAGGCCAACGTAGTCAAGCAGGCGCTGCATGGAGCGCTTGTAAGGGTCGGCGGCAGAGGCGCAGGAGGACACAAGGTCCTCGACCATGTGAGCCCCTGAGGCAGCGTAAAAGACGGGTGACGACATCATGAGGGAAGCCAGGAGGCAGGGTCCAGACAACCCGTGCCGTCGCAGGTGATTTATCTCGTTTGTTTGTTATGGCTGTTGTTGTTTACGGGTGGCAGAGAGATTCGTCCAGCTGCGCGGGGATGGCTGAAATAGCTTCTTGAGACGGTAAAGTCGGGGTGCAGATGTGGTCTCTCCCCTGATCCGGGAAAGCTGTCTTCTAATGAAAGAGGCTGTGCAGTGATTGTGGTGGCCCTTTGCTAACAGAAATATACACACAGGCACACACACACACACACATACAAATTAACGACGTTGTCAGAGAAATGATAGCAGTGGAAAGAGGTCTTGTCAGGCATACCCAAATCAGACACAAAAACAAAAGGTTGGCTAGGTGCTACACAGCGACACTTCCCACAAGTGCGGCTGCGCCGTGACGCAGATGCAGAGGACACAACCTCGCCCATTCACTCAACTCGACTCTCAGCTTTCTAAACCAAAATGACGCATGGGCATTGCAGAGGGCGAATGAAGGTACTTCTAAGGAATAAGTCCGCCTCTGCTGTCGAGGCAGGAGTAACACCAAAACGCACAGCCTAGAAATTTAATTTCTGTTGTGTTTGCTATTTTCATCTTATAAATACTGTTTTTTTTTTTTAATAAAAGTCTGTGAGAAGGGTCTCCACGGCAGGGGTAGGTATTTCTGATACAATAAATAGATAAAATACTCTGAAAAAGGAGAACCGTCAGCGAGAAAAAAAAAAAAGCTGCGTCACACCATTGTATGTTTTTCGTTCCCCTGCGATGATGGGAAGAAGAGCAACGAGAAGGGATCCAAAAGGCACAGCACGGCGTACGTTTCACCTGCCATCTGTCGTCCAACAGAGTGCGGTTCCATTTCTCTCTGACCCGACGGCTGGCTGTCTCTACGATTGCACGTGTCAGGTCAGAACTCCACCTGGTAGGAAAAAAACGACACCCTCCCCCCTCCATGTAGCAGCGCGGGGCCACAGCACTCTCTGACGTGAGAAGGCAGGAAGAAAAAGAAAAAACAGATGAAGCCTATAAGCCTTTTTTTTGTTGTTGTAGTTGTTGTCCCCCTGTTTTTCTCTCGTTTTAGACGAGAGCGTTTGCCGATGTCTGCACAGCAACGCACACACACACACACACGCCCTTTCAAAGCACCTCGGATGTGCCATGGCCATGACACGCTGGGCACTGCCTCCCCTTGCCTCGCCCTTGGCGGGACAGCCGGACGGCCAAGGAGGCCTCCCACTCATGCCCACACGACCCACAGAGCCACCACACCTTCGTCTTGCGGTCCAGCGGCGCCAGCTGATCAATGCGGAGGTCGCCGTTTTTCAGCGGGTGCCACTCCTGCTGAAGCGCGCCGGCGTCTGCGCCGAGGGTTGCCGCAGAGGTTGAGCGCACCAGCGCACAGGAGGGGCAGCGCGCCTTCTCCTGTACACGGTCTCGCACCCGGGCTGTGTAGCTCTCCCTGCACGTGGGACACGTCCAGTACACCATCTCGCGACTATCCGCGGAGATCTCCTCTGGATTGAGGAAGGGGTCGTTGCGCGTGTGGTCCCACACCTGCAGCAGGTCGGGACGCGTGGCGGCCATCGTGGTACTGTGCAACGCCGCGCAGTGCGGGCAGCTGTTCTTGAGGATGGTGCGCACGAAGACTCCACAACGCCACGTCTTGGTGCAGCTCGGGCACCGCCACGCCGCCACCTCCGCCGAGTCAATTCGAACTTCGTCCACGGGGGCTTTATTCGCTTCTGGCCCCGCAGCCGCGTACTCGGCCGCGAGATCGGGGAAGGCAACGGAGAGAAACCGATTGGCCGCCTCCTCGTCCATGGCGGATGCGTCCGCCGTTGAACGTTCATCCGCGTGTGGGGGAGCCGCGGCCTCGGCATCATTGTCCTGAATCTCGTCCGTATCGGCGTCGGCGCCTTCGCGAAGCGCACGGGTGGCGGCGAGCGACTTTTTTCTTCGGCCTCCCGTTGGTGCATCCATTTCCCTAGACGAAGGGGCGCCTCTCCACCTCGCCGTCTCGTCCACGCCGTCGATGCGCGTCTCCTCCGCATCTGTAGCGCTGCCACGAGCCTCACCAACATCATCATCATCGCCGTCGCGGTCGTCGTCGGCGTAGTCCTCATCGATCTGCGCAGGCGCCGTTGGGTCCTCGGCCGGAACTTCCACGTCCACGTCGTTCGCGTCTGCACCGAGCTGTGCCGCGTCCTCCGCCTCCTCCCCACGTCGGCCGCCACGCCTACGGGAACCGCGCCGCACCACACCGTCGCCGCCGCGTGTGGCCGGGCTGCGTGTGACCACTCTTGCCAGCGGAGAGATGAGCTCTTCCACATCCTCCTCCTCTTCGTCCTTCACAGCCCGCCCTTCGCCGACCTCCCTGTCAGCGTCACGGCACGACACACTCGCGCCATCTTGGGAGGAGCAGGTGCGTCTGGCGTCACCAACAGCAGTCGTCGCCCTACCAGCCGGCTCTGATGCTCTGGATGCGCTCCGGCCCCGCCCTCGGCCCCGTCCTCGGCCACGCGTGGGACCCGGGCTTCGACTCACACGTGAACCATGTCGCCGTGCAACGGTCAGCGCCACGGCCGAGAGACCGGAAGGAGAGAGAAGGTGGGGCACGGACGGAAAGGCGATGCACGGTATGCCGGTCGGTCCCGCACCTTGTAGTCGCCCATGGAAACTAGACGGTCCTGTGCGAGCTGTGGGAGAAGTGGACAGGACCCGAGACATGGTTGGCTCCCACACGCGCCGACGGAGAGCCGCGCTTGTTCTGAACGACATGAGAAAGAGAACCAAAAATAAAAAAGAATTCTAAGTCGTGAAACACGCAGTTAGCCTTCTCGTGCTGCAAAGACGAGATGCTACTGTGCGCTCTTCCCTTCTCTGCGTGTTGAGAAGGGAAGCAGTTATCTGTTTTTTATTTGTTTGATTGTTGCTGTTCTGTGCAAGCTACTTTTGACGGACACGCGCTATGCCGCTACCTTTTCTTTTTCTTTTTCAAGAAATAAGGATGCAACGGCCTTAAAGGAATAGGGTAATAAGATAGGACAACAGAGAGGTACAAAAGCATGGGAGAGAACATGTACGAGCATGAGGGTTCGTTTCGCGAGCGGAGAGGGTGAGAAAAAAAGAACAGCGCGCGTGTGTCAGGTTTGCACCAATGTACCTGCTTCGTGTGCAGCATTTCTGCGTAGTTTTTTTTCAGCTGATGATGCCACAATATACCTTCTTTGGGTTTCTCTTTGAAGCTAATGGATCGAGAGCCAATGTCATTTGCGTCTTCCTATTGAAAGAAAACAAAATTCGCAAGTGGCGGAGATTCACAAAGCCTACCCAAGTACTTCATCAGCCATAACGGTGCGATTTTTTTTTCTTTTTTAAAAGAGTGCCCTTAGGACACTATGTTGATGCAGCGTCTGCGCTTATTTTTTAAAATACCTATTTTTCTAGTGCTTGTTGAGCGTCATCGATGGGTTTTTTTTTGGCTTTTTATAAACCACCAAGTAGGCGAGATGCCGCAATACTACGTACAAAAGAGAACAAAAAGAAAAGAAACAAAAATGCGAGGCAACTGTGCAATGGAGTAAGGAGAAACTGAATTACAAAAAAAAAAGACGAAGAGAAAAAGAGGACGATGAAACTCACCCACAAATTTGCGCTGGCGGTAAACGTACTTTCCATCCACTCGTTATCTGCGCGCCGACACAGAGGGGAATAAACATAAGAATAAGAATACGAATAATGTGGTGGACGACCGCACCTATGTGCACAAACCACTTGCGTGTCTTTGGAACCTTTTTTCTTCCTCTTCCTACTACTCAACGTGCCGCCGTGCCCATATCTCGGCCCGCTCGAATCTATCCATTGCTATTCTTCCCTGTTGAGCTCCCAATGATTGAATGAAGCCACTAAGCACTTGTGTATTTGCAAGTGGGAAAAATAAAAACGACAGGCACAATTTTTGTATTTTTTTTTTTTCAGTGTGGTAGGTAACCCGTCAAACTCTTTTTTAGAAAAGTACAAAAGAAGGTCATGCGCTTCCGTTGTAGCAGCAGGAAGTGCTGCACGTTTCGAGCAACACGAGAGGGACAAGCAAAAGATACAAAAAAAAATATGCAAATGTGAAGCAAAAATACAAATTGAAAATTGGAGAATGTCCATACCGGCGACAAGGACGACAGTACAAGGCAAACACACAGATTAATTTTTATAAAGAAAAGTTGCCCATGTGAGGTAGGCCGTTAAGGTCGAGAGGCGTGGCTTACACCTGTAATAAGATGGTGTTGGAGTGGCAGTCGCACACATATGGCTCAATAGATATATGTTAAGCATGTGTGAGGTGCGCACGATACTTTTTTTTTTTTTTAGTGCTCTGAATATAGAAGGAGAGAGAAAAGCAGGCAACGAAAAACACATACACAATCCTCCTGAGGATTTGCACAGATCTTCAACCACACTAAAACCGCTGTGCGAAACATGTCGAAAGCAACTCCTCTGGTCTTGCAAAGCTTGTTGTCGTGTAGATTCCCTTTCACTGACTGAGCTACCTTGTGAGCAGCTCTTAGCCGCACGCCATCTTAAAGTATCTGCGAAACCGGCAAAAGAGCCTCACAAGCGCGACGTTCACATTTGACAAACGCAAAAGAAAACAAAAAAAGCACAAACAAGAAAGGCAACGTCCGTAGCAGCTATCGAGATACTTTCGATTTCATGTTCTCATGCGGTCGGCGACGCAGCTGGAGCAGCTAAGCTTTCAGCAGCAGCGTAAACTTGGAACAAAAACAGAACACAAGCCTTAAAAAAAAAAAAGGACGCAGGCACGACAGCCTCATCAACGACAGCCTACCAGGTTGCGTTGACCGCCCCCACGCGGGGGCTCATGGTAGCAGGACTCGGCGCCTTCTCCAAGCGCGGGCTTATGTGTGTCTCCGCACGGGGGCTGACAGCGGCGCGTGAGCACGACGGGCGCGAACGCACGGAGCGCGGCGGGGACGCGACGCGAAGGACGTGCGGGGCGTCTCTCACCATAAAGTCCTCATAGCGCACCTGCGACGATGGCGAGGCCACGGTGGACGGAGAGGCGCGAAAGACCGCTTTTGCCGGTGCCGCGGTTGCGTTGGGGAGGACGTTGGCTGACCTGCACCCTTTACCAGCTGCCGGGGCTGCCTTGCGCCTGCGCTGACGCCCCGCTGCGGACCGCGCGACGGGCGATTCAGGAGACTTTGCTGGTCTGACGGTGTTCACCAGTGGTGCCGCGTCTTGGTCGTTCTCTTCCGTGTGTAGGCTCGCACAGGGCTGCACAGCGTCCGCGCCGCTCTCCCCTCCCACGTCCCTCACGCGAGGAGAAACGGCGTTGTCCGCTGGCTGCCCATTCGACCCCAACGAGCCAGCAGCCTGCAGCGACATGCTGAAGTCCGAAGGGGGAGAAATCAATTCGAGCGCCACCGCAGCGGTTCCCTCCTCCCCCTCCTTCTCTTCTTCTTCATCGCCTTCCTCTGGCGATGCGAAGCTGCCAAGTCGCGGGGAAGCGCGGGTGGGGGACCTGCTCGGCTCCACGATGCCCGTCGCGTCCCTGTTGACGGGACCCTTCGGCTCTGCCTGTGCGGCGCTTTGAAGGGCCTCCATGAGGACCGCGACGACCATGTGAATGTTGTCTCCGCCGTAATCCGCCTCGCTGGGCCGACGCAAGGGGGTGTGCGTCAGCGCGGTCTTGAGAATGTGCTCCGGCACAGCTCCTCGCGGCATCCACGCACCGCATTGGAGCGGGCAGGGCACGCTTTTCATGGCGCACACCTGCTGATGCTCCGTCACGCCGGCACGGTCGGGGAAGGTCCGCTGGCAGTCATCGCACAGCTCGAGTCCGCGGTCTGTGCCACTGCGTGAGCTTCCTCCCCCCTCCCGCATCGACACGGAGCGGCGCTTGCGAGGGTGGTCCTTGCAGGTTGACGAATGGTCGCGCAGGGCGTCCATGCCGCTGCATAGAAACCCGCACATCTCCCCGTTGGCCTTAATGTGTTGGCAGCGGACGGGCTTCAGCGGGCAGAAGAACGTCTCGTGCTCGTCGAGACCCTCCACCGCGACTACCTTGGAGCAGTGCTTGCAGCGCACCGCGGCTCCGCCGTTGGAGGTGACACTGCGCGAGAGGAAGGAGCGGTCCAGGCTGGACCGCGTGTTGGTGAAGCTCGCGTTCAAACTCATGACTCGTCACAGAGACACACACACACACAAAATAAAAAGTAAAGAAAGATACGACCCTGGCGAGGCGCTGCGATGGATATCTCGAAAGCGAGAGACTCAATTCCTTATGTTGCCTTTTGTATTTAGTAAAACAAGAAAGAGAGAAAACGGGGAACAAAAACGAGAGAGAAAGACTGCAGAAGCTTAAAATGAAACAAGGAAGTGCAATATCAACACCAGACGAAGGGGGGGGGGGATAAAGAGATGAAACAATAAAAACGAAAGGCGTAAAGCGGCAAGAATTAATCCGGTGAGAATGGTACGCAAGGATCAAAATGACTCGGCCACAAAGAGAGAGAGAAACAGAAATACAAAGATAAAAAAAACACAAGCTTTTGGTATCAGTTTGACTCGGCAACACGATGTAAGGGCCAATCAGTAATGATAAGAATAAGCAGTTGCCAGCTAACCCTTGTACAATTGCGTTAGACGAGTCGTGCTTTGGTACCTTCGCTATTTTTTTTAAGGAATAAAAGTCCGATTGCGGAATCTTGAGGATCTTTGCTGGACACAGAAGAGGCTCACCCGACTCAGATGCAGCACGTCGAAAAGAAAAGCGAGCAGACACACAAAAGACACAAAATGACAGCAAGGCAACAGTAAAGGGGAGGAAAAAAAACGGGTTCTGACAAAAGACAACGATGAAGAGCCGTGCTTAAGAAAGCCAAGGCGTCAAAGAAAAAATAATGGTAGCTATAAATGAACAAAAAAACACAATTTTTGTTGAGATGGTAGGCGAGCTATCACAGCGCAGATGAAACGGGAAGAGAGCGCGAGTAAAAAACCTGCAATAGCAGCTTGAGTCGAATAACTTCGCTGATAAGCGTTATGCAACACCGCTGAATCAGTTGTTGTTGTTGCTGCTGTTTGCCTCTTGGTGTCGTTGCTGCTCTTCTTGGCTTTTGTGTTGTTGTTCTTGTCGTTGTTGTTGCTATTCGTTTCCTTTATTGTGTTCGCTTCTTTGGTGGTAAGGTTGAAGGAGGGGCAGAAAAGAGTGCAATATAGATTTATAAAATGAGTGGAAATGAGATAAAGATGAGAGGCGACGGATTGCTATGATTCAAGGGTCAGTGCGAAATAAATGTATAAAATGACAACAAAAGAAGTAAAGAGCCGCAGACTTGAAAAATATTATTCAAAGCAGTTTAAAGAAGCGCGCTCAGATATCAGTCAAAAAAAAAAAAAAAGAAGTTAAGAGAACAATAGACAGGGAAGAAGAAGCGAGGGAGGTGAAGGTGTCAGGACACATCTCTGCGAAACGAAGCCCACGAAATGAGACAGGAAGAGACGTTGTGGGCACCACAAAGCCAGGCCCTTCTTCTCACGCTGTCCCTCCGTGGCCACAGGAAACTCTCATCAGCGAGAGAGGCCTTCCAGGATGCATACTAGTCTGTGCGACAGGTCGCCCTTGGCACGTGGTGGAGATAAGGAGCACAGAGGACAGCCAGCAACAATGCCAGCAAAGATGGCGATGGTACTGCTTCCGCTCCGCAAACACGCACGCAACAGCAACGAGGCACGCCTTCTGGCGAGTTAGAAGAAGAAGAAAAAAAGGACGCGCAGCTAACATCTGGTGGTGTCCAGGCGTGCCGCTGTCACGGATGTCAGTGCAGGGTGTTCATCCTCAGTGCGACAACTTATTGCAGCGAAAAACCCCGACCTTTTCTGAAAAAGACGAACACGTGCCCCAACAAGCGAGGCTACTTAGGCATGTTTTCTCATCTTTTATCGATATGGGGGTTTCTTTTTTGTTCAAACAATTCGGTAACCCAAAAACAACTTCATCACTTCTCGTCAGACAACAACAAAAAAAAAATCAAAAACAACCAGCAAGCAAAACAAAAGCACTCATCGGTGAGCATCGCCAAACGTGCACGCCAACAACCGTACTAACTGTATTATTAAAGGAAACATATACCCAACAATCAGAAAAAAAACGAACAAGAACAGCCGCTAAAAAAAAAAGTGAAAACAAAAAGGAGCGTTAGGCAAAACCGCTAACGTACAATAGGAATTCTGGTGGAAAAATACAAAAAAATAACACAAACTCTAACATCTCGAAATCACCAACGCCAGCACTCAAGTACATACAGATATAGTCAACTAAAGCATACAAGACGCCTATCAGGTGATCATACCTCTCACAAAGGGAAATTTAAAAAGCATTGCGAAGAAATAACAGCGAGAGTACCACTCGGGGGGCTGTTCCACACCTAGCCTGTCATCTACTATCTTTTCATCGACATATCTTTAGTTGCTCGTTCCATTGCTTCAATAACAGAGGAGTGACCTCTTTCATAATTTCAGTCTATCCCACCCTCAGAATTTTCTTCTCTAATACAAAGCGAGTCTGAATGTGTCTGTGACTGCGTGTGTGTGTGTGTATGTGTGCAGCGCTCGAGAAAGACCTGTTGCGTTCACTAAGAAAAAAAAAATATGAAAATAATCAATTGAGCCCTTCACGTTCAAGAGGAGAAATTCAAAAAAAAAAAAAAGGAATTAATGGAAAACTAAAAAAGACAATGCACACAACATACACGAGGCTTGCGCCGAACGAAAAAAAAAAAAGAGAGAAAAGAAAATAAAGCAGACCGAAGAATTCCCTGTGGCTGCAACTCTCGCTTTTTAATCATTATATATCTCAGCCACAGATCAAAAGCACAAGATGGCACATCCTTGACGCTTCGGCAACGCCAGAAATAATAGGGAAACGTCAACATATATACACACACGCGCTAAAGTTTATTGACTCGTTTGTGTGTGTGTGTATAGACATGTGGAGCTCCTTGCACCTTGATGCGGCTTCTGCAATCTCTCCTCTCTTCTTTTATTCTTTCCTGTAAGCACTCGAGGCTTGCCCTTCACTTTTCACTTTTGATCCTGGAGCTCCTCTTTCCCTTTCATTCTCCAACCTTGATCAGGCCCACGTGTTTAGTAGCGGCCTGAGTTCATGGCATCGTACATGTCCTTGTGGACAATGCGCTTCGGCTTCTTCTTGCCGCGCAGGCCGGCGGGCAGCACCGACAGCACCGTCTCCTTAATCAGCTTGCCGCGAGGCACCCACTTGGGCAGCGGCCGGTTGCTGTCCGCTAACATGAAGAAGATCACCGTCACAACGAGCGCCACCGCCACACCAGCAGTGGCGCCGATGGCGTATAGATCACGCTTGGCGTTATCGCGTGAGGGCAGCTCTGGCTGCACCACCGGGCCCTGGCGGCTGAGCTGTGTCAGCAGAGGGTCGACGTGCAAGACACGATGGAACTCCGTGCTGCTCGGTGCGCTGCCCTCCTGCTGAATGACGGCCTCCACGACGAGCTCGATGTCGGTGTCCACCCCCAGCGAGCCGGGAATGAAGGTGAAGGCGTAAACGATGTCGGACGCCGCAGCGGAGGTCGCCATCTGCGGGCTGAAGGTGATGCTGTCGTTGAGCACCGACGCCGAGAGGTCGCGGAAGGCGAAGAAGGGGTACTTGTACTGCCACCACGCGCCGTACGCGGGTTCGGGGATGGCCACGGCGCCGGTGCTGGGGTCCTTGTAAATCAGGTACACCCGGGTGTTGTTCAGCAGCACGTACACGCTGCCCACCGTCACTTCGCTGGGTTTGACGCTCGGCATGTTCACCGTGAAGAGTGCCCAGTCGCTGGGGCCGTAGGAGGAGCTGAGATCGTCGATGCAGAGCGGCGCCGTGTCGGACACACTGAGGCCGAAGGGGTGGGCGGCAGTGGAGGTGCCGAGAGGGTCCAGCACGGGCCAGTAGCTGCCGCTGCGGCACGTGTTGAGACCGCCATCGACGCGCTGGGCGTCCTTCGAAAGGCGCGAGACGTACATGGACAGGTGCAGGTTCAGCCGCTCCAGGCTGCCGTCCTCCATCTGCAGCAGGAGATCGACGACGCCCTCGTAGTTGAAGGCGTGGGCGAGCGTGGAGGTGAGGTTGCGGCTGCCGGGCACGATGCCGCGCAGCGTCACGTTCTGGTAGGTTGCCTTGCAGTCCCGCGTGGCCGAGAAGCCGGAGCGGTTGTAGACGTGCATCTGATTGTCGGGGCAGTCGCTGGTGGACATGGCGGGGCCCTTGAAGAGATGTACGCGGCCCTGCCCGCTGGCGCAGTCGCCCTCGGGAAAGTCGCCCTTGTACGTCACGTCCGTCCCTTCGAGCGGCACGGCGCACGTCATCTTCGACCCGGTGCAAGTCGGGCACTGCTCCGCGTCCGGCGACATCCACGCCTGCTCCACCCACTTGAAGCCCACCACGTGGCGGTCGCGTGCGTAGCTGGTGGACATGCTGGCGTCCACGAACGGGTAGACGAGCATGTTGATGCCGAAGGCCTGATCGCCCGTGTCGGCGTCCTTATAAGTAAAGAACTCCGCGTCGACGGAGATGAGGGATGCCTGCGTGCCTGTCTTGGTCACGGCAACAAACTGGTTGAGGCTGATGAGGATGTCATGCGTGTCGTAGTGCGTCTCAAACTGGCCTGGCGCGAGCCACGAACTCGCCTGAACCGCCTCGGAGTAGAGGGTGCCCTGCACCTGTCGATCCGCAACAAAGGTCCACACCGGCTTGCCATCCCGCTTCACCATCTTCTCAAGCGCCGTGTACGGGAAGACACCCGTCCACGTCGCATCGCAGTCGTCCACGTCGATCGACCAGCGGCCGAGGGAGCTGTTTGTGTAATTCGCGGGCGTCAGCAGCGGGGCGTAGTGGCAGGGGTCGGCGAAGGTGTCGCAGTTCACGTGCTTGCCGCCAAACTTCTGGTACCACGACGAGCCGGAGTTGTAGTAGGCGCCGACGGAGCCGGTGCCGGAGCCGTAGGAGAGACTCATCCACTTCCAGACGTCCTCGCCGAGGCCAGCGCGGCCCTGGTTGTCCAGGCAACTCATCTCAAAGCCCGGCGAGGTCGCCGCCACGCTGCCGGCAAAGTCCTGCGACTCCATGAAGGTGCCCTTGGCGCTCGTGATGGCTTCAAAGGTAGGGAAGCGCACACCGAGGTTGCCGATGAGGCCGTAGACGGAGAACACCACGGAGTTGTTGCTCCAGGTGACCGAGATGCCGTCAACGGCGCGGCCGTCCTTGCGGGCGTAGCCGGCACCAGGGGTGTTGTCCCAAACGCGTGGCGTCGGGTACGTCTTCCACGCACGGGCATTGCACGTGCCCTGACAGGTGATCTGCTTGTTCGTGATGACCGTCGGGCCGCCGGGGCTCGTAGGCGTCGGCGTCTCCGGGCTGAGCGTCCACTGACTCGAGACAAGCAGGTAGGCCGTGCCGGAGCAGTACTGCTGGTTGAGGCAGTACATGGTGAAGGTGAAGTACAGCTGGCCCTCCTGCGTGGGTGGGCGGTAGATGAAGTCGCCAATCGGCGTCATCTCCAGCGAGCCGGACTGCGGCGCGGTGTTGAGCGTGAAGTAGCGGCCATGCGCGCAGAGGTCCTGCCCGGGCATGTCGTTCAGCGATGTCTTGATGGCCACACCCGGGGCGGTCTCGTAGTAGTACACGTTAGCGCACGGCTGCAGCGGCGACGTCGTCGGGTCAGCGGAGGGCAGCGGGGTGTAGGCGGTGAAGGCGAGCTGCGTACGGCACACGAAGGCCTTGGCGCAGTACACGTCCACGGCGGCGTAATCGACCCTCTGCGTGCTTGGCGCGGTGTAATAAAACTGGCCCAGCAAATTCACCCGCAGGCGTCCGCCAACATCGCTGCTGCTGTTGGACACAAGGTAGGTAGTAATGTTGCACGAGGCGGCTGCGACAGGGTCGAGCTTGCCACTGAGGGACTGTCCCGTGGGCACGTCGTAGGTGAAGGACTTGGCGCACATTGTGATGGCGGGCGCGGACGTCGTCGTGGTCGTCGTCGGCGGCGCCACTGTGTTGGCGGCCACCACGAATACCACCTCGGTCTGGCAGGTGACAACGCCGTCGCAGCGCATGAAGACCATCGCCCGCACATCGGACTCCGTGCTGGGGGCCTGAAACGTATAGGCGCCGTCCTGGCTGAGGGTCATGCCCGCCACCGAGGAGCGCAGCGTCGCCGTCATGGCCGCCCCCGAGTCGCACACGAGGCCCGAGTTGACCGTGCCGGCTGTGTACGTGCCAGGCTTCATAATGAAGCTCACGGACTTGTTCGGACAGGCAGCAGCGTCGTTGGTGAGGCGGATCGCCACGGCACCGGCGCAAATGTTCGTGCCGTCGCAGGCGATCGTGTACGCCATGCTCACGTCCTGCGGCACCACGTCCATCTGCGTCTGGTAGACGTAGCCGAGCGGGTTTGACGTGTCCATGATGGCCACAGTGCCCACCGGCGGGTCGGTGAGGGCGGCGGTGTAGGTGCACGCCGTGTCCTGCACGTCCAATGGCAGCGTATCTGCATAGAGCTCCCCGATGCGGTAGGTACGAGGCTGCGTGTTGTGCGAGCACACCGGCAGCGTCTCCGGCGCGGGCGTTGAGGTGGTAGTCGTCGTCGTCGTCGTCGAGGTCGTGGCGGAGGCAGGCGCCAGAGTCACGGACAGCACGTCAGCGCACACCGTCGCGCCATCACAAGCGATGCGGTAGCCCATCGTCGTCGTTGCACCCACCGCAGCAGTGCTGGGGACGGCGAAGGCGAAGCCCAGCCCACTCGCACTCGGCGTCAGTGTGCCGACGGATGGGCCGATCGAGATGCTGGTCGTGTACGCGCACGCGCTGTCCTGCATATCCATCGGAAAGCTGTCCATCGATGTGGCGGCGACCGGGTACCGGCGCGCCTTGTTGCCGTGTGAGCACACAGGGAAGGCCGGCATCACCTCGGGCGTCGCGCGGATGGTCAGCTGGTCCTTGCAGACAATCTGGTCATTGCACTGGACGGTGTACGCGGCCGATGTAACGGTGCCCGCCACTGCAGTGCTCGGCATCACGAAGAGGTAGCCGAGCCCCGTACTGTCTGGCACGAGAAGGCCGGCCGAGGGCCACGCCGAGACGCTCGTCTTGTAGGCACACGCGTTGTCCTGTAAATCCAACGGGAAGGTGTCCGTCTGCGTCGAGCTCACCGCGTAGTTGCGCGTCTTGCTGGAGTGCGAGCACTGCGGGTAGGTCGGCTCCGGCGCAGGCACGACGGTCAGTTGCATCGCGTCCTTGCACACCATCTCGCCGTTGCACTGGATCGTGTAGACGACGGTGCTGCGCGTGTCGTTCTCAACGCCGCTCGGGGCAACGAAGCTGTAGGTCAGCCCTGACGCTGCGGGCGTCATCGTGCCGAGGTAAGGCGGCTGGATGATGGCGGAGGTGTACACGCAGTCGCCGTTCTGCAAGTCCAGCAAGAACACACCCGTCGTCGTCGTCCCCGACGTGAACGCAACACTCTTGTTCGCCTGCGAGCACACGGGGGTGATGACCGGGACGGTGCTGCTGGGGTCGAATGTGATGGCGCGGGTGCCCTCGCACACAACTTCAGCGTCGCACACAACGCGGTAACGGAAGGATGTGGTGCCCGTGCTGGCGGCGGGCGAGGTGAAGACGTACTGCAGTGGCAGCGCGGCCATGGACACCGTGCCGATGGTGGGCTTATCCAGCTGGGCCGTGTAGACGCACGCACTGTCCGTCAGATCCAGCGGGAGCGCATCTTGGTAGGTGGCCCCGGGCTTATAGGAGACAGCGTTCGTCGTGGTCGTGCACTTTGGGTACTGCGAAGGTTCCCCGCTGCTGCTAGACGAGCTGGAGGACGATGGGGTCACGTATGGCACAGCGTAGGTCACCTCTGCCTGACACAGCACCGTGGTGCCGCACAGCGCGTTCAGCGTGACGACCGCCGGTTGAATGCTGTTCATGCCCACAATGTACGTCCACTCGTCCAGGGTGAAGACAGTGTTAGGCGCCGCCGGCTCCTTGACCACCACCAGTGACGCGTCATCGTCCGTCTGGCAGAAGCTGAAGCCCTGGTAGGTGAGGACGCCCATGTGAGAGGTATACGCCTCCGCCTCGATCGTCGTGGCGTCCTGATCGCAACGCGGGGTCGCACTCTGGGCGTGCACGCCGACGGCAAGCAGCATGGCGGCCACCACGGCAACAAGAGACGCCTGCCGCATGAAAGAACTGCGACGAGACATCGCGCTGATGATAATCCTGGCTCTATTTTGTTTCTGTTTTTTGCTTGATTGCCTATGCTGCTGTGATGTCGGTGTGCCTTGCACTTGCTTACCAAACAAGAGAAGAAAAAAAAAAAAGCGCAAAGCGAGAATTAAAAAACCTCAAAGTCGCTCTAGGCGTAACTCTAGTAGGACTTTTTGTTTGCTTTGGTCGATGTGCGGTGAACAAGGCGTACACAAACACACAGAAAAAACAAAAACAGCGTATTATTGTGTGGATATATATATACTTATATGCACTCCTATGATAATAAAAAAAGAGAACGAGAAAGGGAAAGAGCCGAGCGATTGCTATTCCGTAACTCACACGCGTACACACAACTTCTCCTTGTTTCCTGCTCCCGTGCTTCTGGACTGGAACGCTTGAACAAGATGGAGAAAGGTGAACAGGTACGACTCGGATGCTGCGTGGCACGCCTCTCTCGCGTACTACAGAAAAATAAACGGGGATAAAAAAATTATACTTTATAATTTCACAAACACAAAAGTCGTCAGCTCAGCCGATAAAAGATATTGAGAAGCTACGATAGAAACACACCCTTCACTGACACGAGCTCAGATGAGGGCTAAGCGCCGGCAGTGCGAGCGCACGAGGAAACAAAGAAAGAAAAAAAGAGCAAGTCGTATGCCTGTATCTACACTCAGATACACACAAACTATGCTCCTCGTACAAAACAAAAAACAAAAAGCTTAGCTTTTCACTTTAGTTCATAAGCAAAGGATCAGCAATTGAAGGACAGTTGCGTGCCAGAAAGTGGGTGTAGATGTGGGGCGTGAGTATTGCGCAGTCGAGGACAATGCCGATCGAACCAGCACACGTTAAAAAGAAAAAGAAAAAGAGGGGGTGGAATCATCAGAAAGCACAAACATAGCACGCAATGGCAGTTGCGGTGTAAATGCAGAAGAGAGAAAAGGGGGGAAGAAAGGGAGGAGAGAAAAAGTAAAGGGCTGAGACGATTACAACACAAGCGCGAGGACGGCGTCTCGCAAATGCACACCGTTGCGTGTTCTTCGTTGTTTGTTTCACGATCCAAACATTTCGTGGGGACCATCCCGCAACCGCCAGAAAAAAGCATTACGAGCGCGAAGAAGAGACGCCCACATGTGCCCCAGACCGCACCGTAACCAAAGAAATTAAACGGCCAATCGACAACACATTAAGCGAGGAAAAATTTCCTGAGCATTTACATGAACGGTGACGGACGTCAATCGAAGCGTCCCGCAAGAGTTAAAAGAGTTTGTACCCACTCCTCACTAGTATTCGCGTTTGTGTAATTAGCTTCAGAGCTATGTATGAAAACAGATGAATACGTTACCCCCCCCCCCCAAGTAAAAGAAAGAAACGCAGATGATTTGCATCGTAGTTTCCTTGCTTCGTTTACTGTAAATGGAGAGAGGAGAAAGAAACCAACAGACAGTGAATCGCTTCTTTGTCTCTCATGCATAACTATAAGGTTTAAAACCTTTTTTTTTTTGCTTGCCTGATGCAAACAAAAAAGCTGAGACTATCCTAACCGTGAGGTGCTGGACTTCATGCACACTTGCAAACGTCGAAGGAAACAAAGAGTCCTTACAATAAAAAAAAAAGAATAGCGAGATGATTTCACCCAGACAAAAGAATAGAATACTTTGAATTCTCTCTTCTTTCTTTTTTCTTTTACTTTCCACTTCGAGTTGACGGTGGAAAGTGTCACGAAGAGAAAAACGAGGAAATGAGAACGTAAATAAATATCAAAATAAAATTTAAAAAATCAATGATAGGTAAAGCAAACGAAGTCAAATTCAATTATACGCCTCTCGTTCTTGAAAAACACAGAGAAATATACATATATATATATATGAAGACGCGCACTGGTTCTTGAGCTGACGTGGTACAACAGGGCGGGGTCACATGACAAGTGCCCTTTCTTGTGTTGCCACTAGACAGTTGGTGGGGTTTTCGTCCGCAAAAAGACGTAAAAAAAAAAAAATGTTGAGAACGCCACGTCTAAAAGAGACCAGAAATAGGGGAGCGTAGGCGTCACGGCTTTTCTTTTTTCTCCTCCGTTCTTTGTCAGGCGGAAAATACCATGACAACCCCCCTGATTCTGTTTCGTAAAGACATAGCAGACGATGCGATGTCAGGCATATGTAGCATGCGTTGTTGTTGTTTTTTTCGGTGGGTAATGTGGCAGCGAAGCGTCCGCGCCATCAACCGTCATCGTCACAAGCTGCCGTGAAGTGGTCCATTTTAGGGAAGAGGCAGCATACCGCCTCTGCGAGAGTGTGACGCCTCGGCCGCTGCCTCTGCATGGCATTGAAGAGAGACGTACACACAAGCACCTACAAGCATATCGAAGACTTTTTTAAAGAGCAAGCGAAAACAAAACAAAAAAATTTCAAGAGAAAGAGCAAACAACAAAAAAAAAAGGGTTTGGCAGCCACAAAATAGAGAGGACGAGAGGTGCCTAGTTTGCGGCGACAGCAAAGGAAACGTTGGCCTCGCACACCACCGCTTGGTTACACCTCGCCCTCAGCGTGTACACCACTGCCTCATCACTGCGCAGCGCGACCATGAAGGTCCAGTCATTCATCGCCGCCATCGTCGAGAGAGGTCCAGTGCGGTTGACAATATCAATGGAGGTCTCCCCGCCGTCCGCGCAGCCGTGCGCGCCGTTGTACGTCAGGGACCCGCGCAGCACAGCCGGGGAGGCCGCGGCCTCCACACGAGTGCCGTCCTCGTCGCAGCGAGGCACCGCTGCAAGGACGCTTGCGGCCAACACCAGCGCCAGCAGCAGGGCAGCAACGACGGCGGAGAAGAAAGAAGAACGGCGAGACATGGTGAGAGTCACTTAAACGAACGTGAGACCTGAGAAAGAGAGAAAAATGAAAAGGTGTGTGTTGCTTGAGGCCTAAAGATATATATTTTTGAGAAACAGAATTTGTCAGCTGGAGTGAAGGAGACAAGGTGGGATTGAGAGGTGATACTCGAATTAACGCAAGAGTAAAGAAACAAAAGAGATGCTCAAGCTTTAAATATATTTAGAAAGGAGAAGAGAGAAAAAAAAAAGGTTTCGGAAGTAGTGAAGTCAATTTTTGTGATTTCAGAAGAAAACAAAATGTGCTTTATCGAACCGATTTGCAAGCTCAATGCAGACAGCAAACGCACGAGACTACGTTTTTTCTTTGTTGTTTCACAGCTCATTGAAATGAAGGGCTACCTGAAGTACGTTTCTTCTCCTGTGTGCAGGTGCTTCTATGGGAGCAGAACATGGAGAACGCAGACCAGCTTGAAAAATGAGCACTATCATCGATCTCCGTCATCACCCTCGACCGTCTCTCTTCACGCACTCTCCAATGAGTGGCGGGCGGGGGTTTTGGTCCTTTCGTCTTCAATGATCATTGTTTCCGAAGCATCAGTGCTCTAATTGTCGCCGACAGCCTCTTTGCACCTCCGCGGCACCAGTTCAATGCCAGAATTGGTCTAAGGTCTCACTTAGCCTTTGTTTTTTTCTTTTTCGGAGAACATATAAATTTTGTTTTTGTTTTCTTATCAGTCGAACACCGCGTGAAAGCAAGATTAACATGTTTGCCATCTTTTTTTTTTTTTTTCATTCAAGGC
Organism: Crithidia brevicula; assembly: GCA_030849845.1. Lineage (NCBI taxonomy): Eukaryota > Euglenozoa > Kinetoplastea > Trypanosomatida > Trypanosomatidae > Crithidia > Crithidia brevicula. The sequence goes on from JASAOD010001922.1 coordinate 45,543, forward strand.
AAAGAGAAACAAAAACGCCAAGTAAAGTTTAGGGGAAAAAAAAGCCTAGCGCGCAATGAAAAGAGACCTCTTTTGAAGCACCACAATACAATTTTCAACATCCTTCGCATACGCGCGCCAAACAATCTTTGAAGGATGAGAAAAAAACAGTTTTGTAACATAATCTATTTTTTTTTTCCGCTTCTTTCGGTCATCTCTCAGTTGTTCTTAATTTTTTCCCAGCGGAAAGTAGAACTCCTCCACTTTCTTTCGATACTGCTACTCTCCTCATGCGATACCTCTAATTCGTCTGTCCTCGTTTTATTTTCTTCTTTGGACATATATGCATTTAAGTTCTCTTTTTTTCCTTTTTTCCTTTCACTGAGCCTGCTAACGAGAGTATACAGCAGGCACAAGAACAAAATGAGGACAAATGCAAAAAATAAAAGCAACAAAAGTAGGCAGTGAAGACGAACCCCTCATCGAAACGAAGGAATTCGCACCACGTGAAGACAGAAACAATTACAGCTGCATTTCAACGTTGAGATTTTCTTTCACTCTATATGAAGACAAATATAAAGGAAAAAGTTCTTCCGAAAGAAGACACTTTGGTTTTTTTTTGCGTTTTGCTCCTTTTGCCAAACGAAGGAAGAGAAAAGAAAACAAAAAAGGAGTATCACCTTGCAAGCTATAATTCGAACGCCAGCAAGACTACATCTGTCTTCGCGAGTTCCTGAAAGGATGTCCTTTTGTTCCTCTTCCTCTTCGCATTCCGCAATAACCTGTCCACGATACGATGACAACACAAAGAGAGAATACCATTTTCTTTTTCATATACCAGACGAATACATAAATAAATAAATAAAGGAGAAAGCCATCCCAAAAGAGGAGTAGCTGTACAGCAAATAAGGGAAGCAAACAACATACAAATCAAAGGAAAGGGAAAACAAACACAGAAGGGTGCCCACGACCTCTCCGACCACAAACACACACGCACAAAAAAAATGAACTTCAACGAAAAAAAGCCAGAATAAAAAGGCCCACTGAACGTATCGAGAAGAAGCGCTGGGAACATGAAAGCAGCAGATGGTGGGGAGAATGCGTCGAACCGCAGAGCTTCACAACCGGCGCTGCGTTAACAAGCTCTCCCTTTACCATACTAATAAGAGGAGAAACCCCCTCACACATCAGCCTCTGCTTCGAGCCCTGGCAATCGGTTTGTTTCATCTTAACCATCCGTGTCGTGTTTAGGACGAGAAGAACGACGTGTATGTGTGCGTGTGTGTGTGCGTCTGTGTGTGTGTGTGTGTGTGTGTGTGTGTGTGTCGGAAAGAAGGGAGATGCTACGCGGCCGCGGAGTCCTTCGCCAGCTGGTAGTCGCGCACGCTGTTCAACGCATTCTGCGCCTTGGTGAGGGCGTCCAACATCTCCTTCGCGGCCTTGCGCTGCGCCGCGATGCCCGGAGGCTCCGCCAGCAGCGCCTTGGCCGTCTTCTCCGAGTATAACTCACGCACCAAACGCGCATACACCTCCTCACGCAGACGAGTAATCATTAGGAGGGTGATGGCCTTGGGGACCTGGTCCGCGATGTTGCCCTTCACAATAGCGAAGTAGCCCTCCACCATCTCGCGAATGGCGTTGTTCATGTGCTGCTCGTGCATGGTCATGCTGTTGCCCAGCATGATGCGCGACGGCACGTCGTTCATGTCGGACTTGTCGCCTGCGTTGGTGATGGTGTCGATCCAGCCCTGATCCTTCGGCTTGTCTACCTTCTTGTCATCCTTCTTGCCCTTGTCGTCCTTCTTGGGGTCCTTGCCGGCCGCCTTGGGGTCGCTCGGGGTGGGAGAGCTATTTGGGCCTTGCTGACCTGGCTGCTGCTGCTGGCCCTGCTGCTGGCCCTGCTGCTGACCCTGCTGCTGTCCGCTCGGTGAGCCGTAAATGTTAACAAAGGCGCGCTGTGCCAGCTCTTCCATCATCGGGTGCTTCACGTTAATGAAGCCGCGCTCCGCGTTGATGATGGTGCGGACGTGGCTGGAGGTGGGCACGCGGTAGTCGAGCAGCATCTTCTGGCAAATTGCGATGACCGCCTCCTTCAGGTTCGGGTAGCGGTCCACCTTGACGGCGCAGATGTCGATAATCTTAATGAGCTCCTCATAGACAAAGGTCACACACTTGATCGAGGGCTCCTCCAGGCGGCCAATCTGCTGCTTCGAGAGCGCAACGAAGACCTGGTCCGAAGGGAAGAGCGTGGCGTGCATACCGGCCATGTTGCGCGTGTTGATGCGGATGTAGTCGTCGGTCAGATCCTTCTTTGCGTTGAGGCTCGTCACGTAGGTGGCGAAGCACTCGTGGAAGATGTAGTCCAGCCGCGCACCACCCAGCAGCTCCTTCGTGGCGTCGGTGATGCCGCCATCGATGGTCTGGTTCACCGTGTCGCTAAACACCTTGATGAGGGAGAGCAGCTGCGCGCTGGGCTCGGTGATGTCCTGGTCAAACATGCCCAGCTTCTCCATCTGCTTCTTGGTAGCATCCATCAGCTGATCCACGTGGCGCTTCAGGTCAGGAATGACGGACTTGATGTGCTCCAGCAGCAGGTTGTTTAGCTTCTTGCTGAGGTACACGGTGCCTGACTCGTCGGCAATGGGGGCGTAGATGGGCGAGTTGGCGAAGAAGTCGTGCTCGGCCTGGCGAGCGGCCTCCATCGACTTGCGGTCGTTAATATCCTGCTGGCTGCGGCACACCACACCCACAAAGCCGTGGCGCAGATGCAACACCTTGTTCGTCAGCACTTCGAAGCAATCCGTGCCGCGGTCCATCAGATCAATCTTGGTCAGCACACCGACCGTGCGCACGCCCTCGGGGTCGAGCTGCTTCGCCAGCCGCAGCGACTGGCTCGTGGCCAAATCGGTGTTGGCCGGCGAGATGGCCAGCAGAATTGTGTTCTTCGGCGCCACGTACCGGGTGACCATCTCCTTAATCTGACGGTCAATGTCCTTCGGCTGGTCTCCCACCGCGTTCATCACCAGACCGGGCAGATCCACCAAGGTGAGGTTCAACACCGCATTGGAGTACACCTTCAGGTTGATCGGCTTGTCGGTGATCGCGGACGGCCCGGCCACCTCGATCGTGCGGCGCGTAATCTCCTCCATGATGTCGTTGAAGTCGAAGAACTTCTTGTTGGGGACGTGCAGGAACTCTCCCCACTCCTCATCGTTGGACTTGGGCAGCTGCACCAGCTGCAGGACCAAGGGGCAGCGCGTCACGATACCCGAGCCACGTGGCAGAAAGTCCTTTCCCACAATCGACTCCAGCACGGAACTCTTACCGCAACTCTGACTCCCCACGACGGCAATCTGGGGCAGGTTGAGCTTGATGTTCATCTTGACGCCCGCGAAGGCGTCGTGAAGCTCATTGATGACGCTGATCAACTGCTCCATTGTGACTGCGCAAAAAACGCTCAAGAATGAAAAAAAAAAATAGTAAAAGAGAAGGATATAGAGAGGTGCGACACGTGTGTGTGTGTGTGTGTGTGTGTCTATTTCTGTATCTTTTTGTTTGCCGATATTCAGCCTCTTCTTCAGTTCACAAAATATATATATACAGTCAAGACAATTGCGCGCACAGCAAGCTAGCTTAAGCAGATGTGTATGCCTTCAACAACTTGGATGTCCGTTCTCTCCGAAGAAAACGTTGCACCGGCAAGGCAAGTGTGAAGAGATCCGCGCGGCTGTCAGGCAGAGTGGCAAAAAGCTGCTGACGAATAAGCCCCGTGCAGGTAAGTTCAAAGCACAGGGAATAGGGAAGCAAGGAAATAAAGAAAAATATAAAGATGAGAGTTTGCGTTCGGACTTTCTCTTGCTCGCGTGTCAATGAGGAGCGCATTGTGGACAATAGAGACGCGGTTTGGTGCGGAGAGGCAAGCATGGAGAAAGGGGTTGATGGGAGAGAAGAAGAATGAATGAAGAGAGTCGAACCAATGTAATACTGTCACCAAAATCATAAATGTGTGTATGTGTGTGTGTGTGTGTTGGTGTCAGCAACCCATTTCCGTCATTTGTCACATTACACTGTTCGCAGCGGCGCACACACACCTGCAGAAGTAAAAAAAAAAAAACATGTGCACTGGCTGCCTCACATTGCAGCTACACTTTTGATTGTGCATACATAAGTTCGATTTTCACTATTAATCATGCGCCAACAACCATGTGCACGCCCGGCAGACCTCTTTGGGGTTAAAGTTAGTTGCTCACTCTGTATTCACTCATCACGGGGGAATTCATCTAGCACTTCCATCTCACGTGCATGTTCCCCACAACACACTCGAAACACCTCAACAGAGCCATCTCGGTCAGCAGCCAGTCAACAGATGAACGCACAACTTCCGACGATGACGCTGTAAGGGACATCGCGTGCATGATAAACCTGTTGACGGAGAAACCTACAGTAGTGGCTAGACCAACGCCCGGAGAGAAAAGTGAAAAAGAAGTACGGAAAGAATAGAGAGGCTTGCAGAACAAAACTCTAGCAGAAGCAACAACGACGCCTAAGACAGGAATTGCTCGAAAGGCACCAGCGGCAAAAAGAAGCCGCCGATAAACAAAAACTAAAGAAAGACTATGGAGTCTTTGTCAACCGATTGGCTGCAGTTTTCGTAGATGAACGGTATGCGTCTGTGTGCTTACAGCAAAAAAAGAGAGGGATGTCTAAGGAAGAATAGTTTAGAAAAAGAGCAAAGTTTAAATAATCGGCCCAGCCGATGGAGGCGCGTTTGGGAGTTCTAGTGTACATGACTGCATGCGCCAACGGTTGGCAAATACCAACGAGGACGCCCATGCAAAACACACGCAGAGAATGTATCTTCTCTTATGTTCCCCTTCCGCTACTCAGCGGCGAAGAGAGGGAGTCGGAGTGTGCGACACCTTCTTGCTGCGGTGCAGCTCTCAGTCCAGGTCGTCCCACCGGTCGCCCGCTTGCGGTGCTGGTGGCAATGAAGGGTTTGCAATTGGAGCTGCAACAGACACCGCCTCTTTGGCGAATGTTGCAGCTGCAACCTCTTCGATGAGCCTTGCGCCGGTGCTGGCTGGTGCGTCTACCGCTGCCGCAGCCTTGCTCAACGCCCCAGCAGGCGCGCTCTTGGTGGCTGTTGAGTCCGCTACCGCACCGCCTTCACCAACACTTCTGTCGCCCATGCGCTTCTCAATATCCAGCAATGTTGACCGCGTAATCACAGAAGGAGAAGCAGCGGCAGTGGTAGTGGCTGTGGGGGCACCGTTAGCGCCAGAGACTGTGTCCTTGCCGCTGCTGCTTCGGCCGGTCCCGCAGCTCTCCAACGTGGCCTCCGTCGCGTCGCCGCGGAGGCGCTGAATGCGCGCACGTGCACCCTCACGCCGCTGCCGCACTTCAGGGGCGTAGGGCACCGTGATCTTGAGCTGGCCCGTGGTGGAGGCGCGCTGCACCTGCGCCGCGTCCGCCGCCAGCTCCTCCGCCACGGGGACCTGCAGCAACTTTCCCTTGATGGTGACCCGGATGGCGTCCACCTCGACTGCGACGGTGAGCAGCGTGGTGGAGATGAACTTCCCAGGCTCGACCGTCAGGACCACCTCGCGTGCATTGTCCTCGTCAAGGTGGAACGCAACGCGGCCCTCGTTGCGCAGGAGCAGACGGCCAAACTTTTGCTTCTCCTCCTCCGGGGTGAGGCGCTGCCCACCGCCCTGCTGCTGGGCGCGCAGCTCCTTGTGCACGGCCGCGATGCTGCCCGGCTGCGGCGTGTTCTGCTCCTCCTTCTGTCGCCGCTCTTGCTCCTTCTGCTCCTGTAGCATCTGCAGTCGCTCCTCAGGGGTGTGCCCGTACACCCGCTCGCCCTGTTCATTGAACTTCGAGGGGAAGGGATCGATGCCTTTCGCCTGCATTTCGCGTTTAATCCGCTCCGCCTCACGCACCCGCATCGCCTCCTCCTCCACCACCTCCACCACATCATCGCCGGCCTGTCGCGCGGAGATGCGCTCGGCCCGAATGATCTCGTCCCCGTCCAGTTCCTTTAACTGCGGCAGTGCATGCACCACGTAGGCCCGGTAGCCTTCCGTCTTGGTGCATGGGTTGCCCGTGAGGTGCAGAGAGGCGAGAAACGGATTGGCCAGCAGGGTCTGCACGCACGTCATGTCGGCAATGAAGTTCAGCGTCAGGTCGAGCCGCTCGAGCGACTCGCAGCCCTGCAAGCCCTCGATGACGGTGATGTTGTTAACCGCCAAGTTCAAATACGTGAGCCACTTCAGATGATGGAGCCCCTCGATTCGACTAATGTAGTTGTTACAGAGGTAGACAATCTCCAATTGGCGACACGCATCACCGATAATTTCGATTTTTTCAATGTCCTGCTGGTGGAGGGCGATCTCTTTCAAGTTGGAGAGGCAGCCCTCATTGTGCTCGGCACGGCGACGGAGCAGATCTACGGTGATGCGGCCCATACTCTCTCACCTACGTCTGTGTCAAGCGATGCCACGATAAAATTTTGGCAACAGAAAAATAATAAAAAGAGGAGGAATGTGCACTTGTACTCGTGTTCAATAGTAAATTACTTGTCAGCCTGTTTTTTTTTGGGGGGGAGTATAAACTGCTAGCGTTATTTTGTAACGCTCCAATAATATATATTTTCTTTCTTTTTTTTTTGTCGCCTGCGCAGATACGCGAGAGTTCGATTCCGCTGACGAGTTGCTTTGCCTCGCAGAAGCCAAAATGATTGCGGTGAACACAAAAAAGTGGTTTTTCTTGCTGATGTCTTTTTGAAGTAATATCGGAAAGAGCAGAGGATGAAATCACTGTGATGCCTCGTCAGACGAAAAAAAAAAAGTAAGAGGAAAAGTCAAATATTATGATTTTTGGTGTTCATCAGAATCGTTCACTTCCGGAACTCTGTACGTCACAGCTCAACATCCTTTCTTTTTTTTGGCACGAATACGCGTTCTCGAATAGGCGAGCTAGTGCATTGGCGCAGCAGCTTGCTAGATGCGCAAACTCATCCAGCCAAAAGGATGTTTATCGTGCTTTTTTTTTTGTTTGTTTTGTTTCCTATTCTTGCCCTGAAGGGCTTCTTGCTGAAGAGGGGACAGCTCTACAGATCACATTGTCATCTACACTCAAAGACTTCTTAAATTTTCTCTTTCGGGGATATATATAAATATTTTTTTAGGCTTCTAAGTGGATAAGGTGTTGGGCCTTTTCGACGCCTTGCCAAACGTGTGGGGTTGGTCCAACGGCGGAGGATGAATCACCTCTTGGACAGCAAACAAAAACAAATGCAAAAAAAAAAAGGGGACAGTTCGACGAAAGTAAACAATGCAGTCAGCGCAGCAGCAGGAAACAATACATATGCTGGGAAGACAGGAGGAATGTAAATATGTGGATTTAATAGATTGTAAGCGACAAAGAGAGAGGAGGAGGAAAGTACCTTCAAAGAGAAAAAAAAAGCACTGGGTGTAATTATGTGTTTGTTTGTGTATTTGTTTGCGTGAGTCTGCCACTGCGGACGTGAAAACGGAGTGTGGCGCGAGGTGCAAAAGCAAAAGGAAAAGAAGGAGCTCGTTTTAAGCTCCGAGCATGGGAGCTGCACAAGCTTGCGTGACGGAGAAACGACTCCATTCACACAAGTTGGAAAACTATATAGATAAAAGGTGGGGAGCGGTTTAAAAAAAAAAAAAAAAAAGAATGGCAATCTACTCAAAGAAAACAACACTGAAGAGAATTGAACGAATACGAGCATATTAGCCGCACCCGAGATATCACAGTAAAACGTGTAACCCACACACTTTCACTTTTCGACATTTTTTATTCTTTTTTTTTTTAAACCCGCGCACCACGCTAGTGTATACGGGATGGTGCGCGAAAGAACCAACACACACACACGCAGAAAAAAAAAAGGGGCTGCGTCGGCACACATGCAAACTAAGAGGAAAACATGAAGAAAGCAATCAGCTCACGGGCGAGCATCCGTTGCCTCCTGTAGCTGTCGGCGCAATTGGTTGATCTCCCCCTGCTTTCGAGACAGCTCCTGCGCGAACGCGTCGATTTGATCCCCCACGATCGACATCGACTCTTCTGCCTGGATGGAGGAAGCGTCTGTGCGGACGTGCGGTGACTGCGCACGACCGCCTTCACTTTGCCGCACCAACTCGCGCAGATAGGTCAGTTCCCTTTTCGTGGAGTGGGGTGGAGTTGGCTGCTCGTGGCGCGAGCGGCTGTCGTTGCACGGTGGCCCACCACGGAACGTTTTCAGTTTCTTCTGCAGCTCCGCAGGGAGGGAGTTGTAGTAAGACCACACAGTTTCTTCAAACTCACGATGACCGTGCAGTGCCGCTTTCAGTTTCTGCTCTGCCACGCGCACGGTCGACTGGTTGTCGTAGTCGCCACTCGGGGAGGCGTGCGCTACCTCTCTTCGGCCGCTGCTTGGGATGGGCTTCACTGAGGAGAGATGTGCCTCGTGGCTGGAGGATGAGGATTCGTCAAACATCAGCGCAAGCTCACGAGGAAGAGCCTTGCGATGCGTGTTGCTTTTCTTTCGGTGTGCGCTGAGGCGGTCGTGTTTTCCGTTCGACCCCTTCCCTCTCCTCCCCGTCGCACTCTCCGTCGCCTCGGGCAGCTGAATCTGCCTCCTGCGCGCGGAGAAATCACGTGAGTTTTGCGAGCCTTCGTAGGACACTGTCACCGCACTCAGGTGGCGCTTCAAATCGTCCAGCTCACACTCCTTGGAGTAGCGGGACTGGCGCAGCTCGTGGATGCGCATCTGCTGCGCCTTCACTGTCGCCTCGAGTGCTTTCACCTTACGTATAGACTGCGCGACGCTCTCCTGCGGGGGCGGGGTAGGAGGGGTGTAGAGATCCGCCACGACCTCTTCATCGTCCTCGTCGTGCCGGCGTCCGTCCTCGGCAGAGGAAGCGCGCGAACGCGCCGGCTGACTGCGTGCCACTGTTCCTGCGGACAGACGTTTCTCCGCTGTGGGGGCGCGCTGCTGCTGCTGCGCCAGCGGGTTGCGGTGTCGCCTCGTTGCGGAGTAGCTCTCCACGACGATGTCACGCTTCACTGTCGCCTGGTACGGCTCTGCCACGTGATAAAGGCGGGGCGGAGTGACGAGAGCCTCCTCCTGTGCAAGTCGCTTTTCACCGTTCATTCGTCGCGGGGAGGAGGAGCAGGAGGTGCGTGGCGGTGGCGGTCGAGGCGGAGGCGACGAAGCGACCAAGGCATCCGTGCTCGCCACACGCCCTGGAGCGGAGGCTGACCGCCGACCTCGCGTGCGTGGGATATCAAGTGGCCTTTCACTGCCTCTTGACGCTGCGGTCAGCGGCGCTGCCGGGGCGTCTGTCGCTGAGGGAATGCGATGGTACATCATGGCACGCTTCTTCACGCGTGAGCCGTCCGGCCACAGCACCAAGATGGCCTCCCACTCCTCCCGCGGACCCAAGACGCGGCACGGCATCTCTTTTGCCGTACATCGCAGGTAGACACCTCGGAGCACCCGCAGAAGGTCGCCGAGCTGCTCCGTGGAGTCGGCGTAGAGCAGCAAGTCCACCGGCATCTCATAGAAGCAGTTCCACTGCAGGTAGCTGGACGGCTCAACGGCGAAGGGACGCACACGCATGCGAATGCCGATGGCTCGACTGCGTACATGGCAAATCAGCTCCGCCACATCCTCCACCTTGGAGCAGCGTGAGACCTTGCCCGTGTCGGGGGAGGCTAAGTTGATGGTGTAGTCCGTGATGAAGCACACCCGCTTGCCCTTGGTGTGTGTGCGATTCACCTTCCGCAAGACGCCAAAGAAGAAAAGCTGCGTCTCGTGCAGGTAGGCAAAGCGGGGCTGATGGGGTTGGGGGACCTGAATAAACTCGCAGCCCGACGCGGGAGAAGAGAGAAAGTCCTCCTGATACGCGTCACTTACGCCGTTACCGCCACCTCTTGTGCTTTTGGTGCCTGCTCTTGGCGAAGCATCTCGGGTGCATGACGAAGACAACGTCGAGGATGCGGAAGGGGAGGCCGACATTGCAAACAGCCCCTTCGAATACAGTGTGTGTGCTTTTGTTGTTGTTGTTGTTGTTGCTGTTGTGTGTGTGCGTGTGGGCTGATGTATGCGTGCACTTGTTTTATAAAAATAAAATTAACGAAGAGTGGCGTTGATCAAGCCAGAGCGAGTGCAGATGGATAAGGCAATAATTTATTAGAGAGAGAGAAAGAGTTGGATGAGGGAAAGGATAACGGTAGACAGTGTGGAGAACACATATATGTAGCGCAGCGCCTCGCACTAAAAAAAAGAAAAGTTCGACAATGGCACCGCCAACTATCACAGTCTTCGTTGTTGGATCTCTTCGTTCTTTCGACACGCATCTTTTTCTTGCGGTGTCTCGCACAGAACGGCGGGGGTGGGGGGCGCTTGACATTTGCTCTGGTGATTAACAAAAGTTTGTGAGTGGGTGTGTGTGTGTGAAGAAGGAACCAGTTGAGGCGTCAGAAGAAGTGTATTCGACAAAACAACAAACACTAAAGATAAATATAGTAAAGAGCAATGTTGCTCGCAAGATAGCTATGAAACTCAGCCGGATTGTAGACCACTGCTGCGCGTTGCCCGGCTGGGAACCAATGGAATGAGCGCGATGCTCACAAGAGACAGACGTCATTGCGCATCATCAGTCAATGCATGAGCGCGCCAGGAAACGCCTTCACCAGACGCTCCTTTGCAGCTGCAAAGCGGTCCTCTTCACCGGACAGCATTGCCTCGTCCACTTGCATCGCGTGTTGCAGCAACACGCCCTCGCCCTTCGACGCGCCTCTGTAGTCGTAGTAGCCCGCCTTCACCAGACCCTCCCCTGCGCGTGAGGCACGGATCATCGTGTTGTACGTGTCCATGAGAACCTCATAAAAGGGATTGACAATGCCGCCGGTCTGCATGCGGGTGTGAAGCCCATCCACGGTCGCGGCGAATACATGATGAGTGCGGCCGCGAAAGATGGCCTGCACGGCATCCTGCTTTCGGAAGTAGAAGTCCAGCTGACGGCCAAAGGCGAACTCGCGCGACGCAAGGGACGTGCAGGCGCAGTGCAGCGTGGACCAGGCCGCGATGGGCAGCGGCGTACCGGCTGGCCTGCCAAGGAGGTCGTTCACCAGCTGCTCCGTCGCTGATGCCGCGTGTTGAGCGTAGGAGGCGAGAGCGGTCACACTTGTGCCGGCGTAGACGCCGCTGACGAGGCCCGCACCGAAGGAACAGAGAGGCACGCAGCCGTTGACAATGGAGAGCACCGCTGCGGCATCCGCCTCGTGCAGATAGGTAACGGACTCTCGACGGAAGAAGCCCTTCAGCGCAGCAGCGAGGGCCGCCTGCTTGCCTGCATCCGCCTGGACGGAGGGTGTCCACGCAGCGAAGGCCAACGACACGCCAGAGAAGGCATGCGCATACGTAAGGGCCGATGCCGCAGACGTCCCGGCATCCTTCGCGGGCCGCTCAGCCTCTTCTCCATCGGCGTCATCGCACAACGCACTCCGCGGGCGGGGAGGGATGGACGACGATGACGGCGCGGAGACAGCTGCACCGCTGCCGATGTGTTGCGTTGGTGTGCATTGCACCGCCCACTCCTTCGCCAGCACCGGACCTGCCGCTACCAGCACAGGAATGTCGCCCGTCGTAGCACCGCTGCTGGCGTCACCGACTGAGCCGTTGAGGAGCTCGTCGACAAGTTGCGCAGGCACGCCGCCATCCGCGCTGAAGCCGCGGGTGAAGGCACAGACAAAGGGTGTCGAGTGCGTCGGCTGTGCAGCGGCGGGGGCAGCAGCTGTGCGACGCCACCGCTTCAGCATATCGTGCGTGACGGGGCTGTGCTCAATTCCCAGCGCTGCTTTGGCCCAGGCGTCGTCAGGTGATAAGTACGACGTCACGGGTGAGCACAGAAAGTACGGCTGCTCTCCACAAGCAGACACGTCACCACCTTCGCGAAAGTCTTTCGACACATCGCAGAGACGGACGGCGGAGGGCCACGGTGCTGACGTTGGTGTTTGAAAAGACGAGGCAGACGCGGGGACGGCACCGCGGTCTGAACTCGCAAGCGCAACATCACGGGTGAGTAAGCGGACAGCCGCAACGCCATCAGCAGCGAGCGCCAACGCACACGCCGTGCCAAGCTCTCCCGCGCCGAGAATCGTTGCCGCTCTCATTTGTCCAGAAAAAAAAAAGATCAACAGTATTTGGCCCTATACTAAACTTAGTCTTCTTCTTCCTGAACACTAGACAAAGAGAACAAAAAGCCAGCTTCCGTTGAAGCTTCGGAGGCTACTACAATGCGTAGCGTCGGCAACGACACAAATAACAGCGGAGAGAGAAGCACGTCAAGAGGAAGGCTAAAAGTTAAAGAGGCGCAAGAGAAAGTGCTATCAGAGAGAGAAATGAGGGGCCAGTGAAAATTAACATAAACATCAGACTCGTAAGCGCAAAAACTGAACCGAGAAGAAACCCAACCCAAAGAAGGGGCAAAAGACTGTTGCATTGTTAGCAGCTACATACAAAGCAAAAATGCACAAAAAAAGAAAGAAGTTGTCTATGCAAAACCAAAAATAGTCCACCTTTGGTCATAGGAGGTGCTGCAGCGTCGCGCAGCCACACACGCGGCCCAGTCGACTTGCACAGCTTGAACATGTTCATTTCACGTCTAGGTGTACGTTCACATCCCTTTTTTTGTTTATTTTTCGCTTACGTTTCTGTCACTAATCTTCGCCTCGAAAACAAAAACTCCGAGAGCAGTAAAAAGAATGTCCTTTCGCGTTGTTGTTGTTGTTTTCTGTTGTTTGTTGCTATTAGGATTATTGGAATCCGCGTACGTGTATATATATAGAAGTGCCCAAGGGCAACCGATCGTTTATTGTTTTGTTTCCTGGAGACACACATACATGCACATAGTACTCGTCATCTGAGCCACCGTGCATAACGATAAAGGAAAAGAAATATTATGAAAATTTATCAGCAATCCGACATGCCAGATGACCTCATCAACGTGCATGCTGCAGTCATGTAGCTTCTCAGCCACCTGCGGAGGTGCTACTTGAGCTGCGCTATCGCTGCTATTGGCAAGCATCGCAACCCAACTCTCCACCTCCTTTCGCACTGCTTAACAGTAAAAAACTCAGTGGTGCAACATGATGTGTGCCAAGGAGCTCTTCCACTTGTTGTTCATCCACGCACGAATGCGGAGGTCCTCGACGGCGCGGCCAATCGCAAGACGCGCGTTCGGCAGTGGGTGCTCCTTGAAGAAAGTCTGAAACTGCGTGGCTGCGTCCTCGCCTGTCAGCGTGTCGCCCACAAAGGAGACGATGGCCTGAATGCGGAACTGACCACCGCCCCACTGCGTGTCCACGGCTTTGAAGTTCGCTTGAAAAGCGTCCCACACCTCGCTGCCCTTGAAGGCCGGGTTCGACTGCAGACCGAGGAAGACCTGCACGCCGTACTGACTGCGCACGCCATCGTTAGCGATGCACTTCTTCATGACATCAATGGCAAAGTCAGGGGCGGGGCTGCTGGCCATCGCGATGATCAGCGCTCGGCACAGCTCGTCGCTGCCGTCGACCTCCTGTAGTTTTGCGTAGAGCTGCGCGTTGCGGGTGGCCAGCTCCGCCTCGGGGGCGAGGCGCAGGTACGCGCGAAGGCAGCAGTTGAGGGTCGCGGCGCTGAAGTCGCCCCCAGCGAGGAAGCTGTTGGCCTGCTCGAGTGCCCAGTGAATCAGCGGATGGGCCGCCGCCTCGGTGGGCTCCCAGTTGGCCAGAATGACGGAGACCGCAGCGTCCAGATAAAAGTTGCGGCGCAGCTCCTCGGTGTCGTTGGCGGGAGTCGCCGCAATGAGGGACTCCGCCACGGGGACGAGAAAGCCGAGGAGCTCCTTGCGCAGCGTGCGGCGCAGCGGGGCATCGTCGAAGGCGTTGAAGAACATCTGCATCGTCCGGATGTACTCCCGCAGCACGTAGATGTCCGTCTCGTTCGCCCGCACCGCCTCCGAAATGAGGGTCAGACGGCGGATGTTGTCGTAGCCCATCCGGATCGCAGCCACCGTGTCCGAGAAGAGCGCGCGGCGATCCGCTGGTGAGAGCTTCGTGTAGTTGGCCAGCCACGCCTCGAAGATGGGGTCATCGTAGTGGCAGCGGTAGAAGCCCGTGCGGCGCGGGTTGGCGTTCACGAAGGCCGAGCTCGCCACGGCAGCCGGGAGAGCCACCTCCACACCCGTGTGGCCACGCAGCATCGGCGTCACACGACCGGCCGCGGCGTCGACGCCCTCGATCACGAGTGGGACGCACCACGTCTGTTTGCACTTCTGCGCTGCCGTCACGAAGCGGCAGGGCTCCTGGACAACCATGATGTTGCCCTCGTCCTTGCGCGAGACGTGGATCATTGGGTAGCCCATCTGTGTGGTGAAGCTCGTGAGGGCCTCGGTGATGGGCATCTGCGAGGACTCCTCCAACGCCTCCCACAGTTGGACCGTCTTGGTGTCCTTGTACTGATACTTGTTGATGTAGTGCGCCACTGCTGGGCCCCACTTGTCGCCCAGGAAGGCCTGCAGCATGAAGACCAGGCCCATGCCCTTGTCATAGCTGATGCTGTCAAAGATCTGCGTGATATCGGCCGGGTCCACGATGGGCACCTCCACAGGGTGGCTGTGCTCGTACATGTCATCATTCAACGCGCTGCCGACGGAGAGGGCGGCAATCTCCAGCGCGTGCCACTTCGGCTCCCGCACCGCGGTGGAGTAGTCGCCGCACCACGACGCGAAGCCCTCCTTCAGCCAAAGCCCCTCCCACCAGTTGATGGCAACAAGGTTCCCAAACCAGTTGTGCGACACCTCGTGGCAAATCAGCATCGAGACGTTGCGCTTCGCATCCACGCTGGACTTCTTCTGGTCGATAAGGACCGACTCGACGCACGTGATGCAGCCCCAGTTCTCCATGCCGCCAATGGGGAAGTCGGGCACGGCGACGAGGTCGAGCTTCGGCAGAGGATATTTGCACTGGAAGAAGTCCTCGAAGTACTTGAGCGCGAACTCGACGCTGTCCAGCGCAAACTGCGCGCGGTTGGCCTTCCCCAGTGTTGTGTAGACGCTGATGGGAATGTTGTTCACCGTCGTGCTGATGTGCTCGAGCTCGCCGACGACGCAGGCCGTGAGGTAAGAGGGGCACTTGGGCACTTTCTGGAAGGCGTGTACGATGCTGTCTCCCTTCACCTCCTTCGAGACCAGCGGACCGTTCGAGAGCACCGTGTACTGCTCCTCCGACGCGGGGAGCGCGACGGTCAGCGTGAAGTCGGCGCGTTGGGCCGGCTCATCGTGGCAGATAAAGAAGAGACGGGCGGAGACGGGCTCGAAGTGCGTGGATGCCATGCGATGCTCCTTGCCGCCGTGCTGGAAGCGCACCTGATAGAAGCCGCGCAGCTCCGTGTTGACCATGTGCGTGAAGCTGAAGTGAAGGGTAGGGTCCGCTGCAGCGATTGTCTCAGCGTCCAGCTTGAGCACCAACGTGTGCGCCTTCTCGTCCCGGCGCAGCAGCGTGGCGCCCTTAACAGCGGTCACCTCCATCGTCGGCGCCGCGTGCAGCTGGATGGTGTCGCCATCGGGGCAGGCGGCGCAGCGCTCGAGATGCACCGCCTCCTCGGCCTCGTAGCTCCAGGTCGAGAGGTCGACCTTGATGCTGAGGTCGTACGCGATGGGCACGTACGGGTTCTGTAGCTTAACGCTGGAAGGGGCGGACATGTTTTTCTTCTTTCTTTCTGACTGTGTATGTGTGTCTACGCTAAGGACGTTGTTCACAGCGTAGAAACGCTTTGAGGAACAAAGGCTGTTGATCGGTACGCGAAGGAGAAGCTGGTTGGAAAAAAGGCTATGGGTTTTTTTTTTTTGCTTTGTGCCTGTTAGTCTCGACTGTGTGTTCAGCTAGTTGCAAATAATAAATTCTTTTTTTTTTCTAATTGTAGAGTGAAAGACCATAATAAAGGAGAGATTGACAAAACACAAATTATGACAAATGAAAAAGAGAGCGGAAGAACGAGTGCATAAGTAAGGTAAAATATTTTTTTTTTTTAAAGTCCTGTGTTGGCTAATCTATGGAGGGGCAAGATGCGCAACAAAAGTGTTGGCCATAACGAAGCTTCGTCATCCTCTCCGAACCCGCGCGAAGACAACACAACAGCAATCCGGCTTGCTAAACGTGTTTGTGTGTGTGTGTGTGTGTGTGTGTGTGTGTGTGTGTGAATTTCACAACGGCGCAACGAATTCAACTCTGAGGCTGTGTTTGACCCCTTTTCTTTCCTCAGAGAAACGAAAGAGAGAGAGCCACTCGCAACGCTTAGAGAAACATAACTGTTTTTTCACGTGACAACAATGTTACGATGGAAAACATAAACGATTGGAATACGTCGATAGACCGATAATGGGTTAAAAAAAAAAAAAGTAAAAGGCAATTGCAGTTTACGGTGGAGCATTGGCCAAGGAAAACCCAGCATCAAAAGCAAAAGCCTTTTCGAAGGACGAAGAAGAAAGATGTGAGAACTGCGTGCGGCCCAGCTTGTTAGATGAAGCTCGACGCCGTACCAATTACTCATCCTTTCCTTACCTTGGCCATATTGAAGAACAAGCGAAAAATAACTCGCTATTAGGCACCTTAAAAGTAAGAATGAAATTAAACCTTTTTTTTAATTACACACATAAAAAAAAAACATATTGTTTTTTGTTTATTTATCCTGGCGGTAAGGTATTTCAGTGTCCTTCTTCATCATCGCGGAAAATCGCGGTGTGCACCTCGCCATCGCGGCCCATCCACGCACGATACATGCCAGAGCAGTTCAGCGGCAGCGCAACGTTGCCGTGCGTGTCCACCGCAATGAGACCTCCGCTGCCGCCGATCTCGCCCACCTCCTGGATCACATCCGCGCTAGCCTTGGCCAGAGACTCGTGACTTAGTCGCATCCGCGCATCCACCTCGTGGGCGACGGCGAAGCGAATAAAGAATTCGCCGTGTCCGGTGGCGGAGATGGCGCACGTGCGATTGTCCGCCCACGTGCCCGCGCCAATCACCGGACTGTCCCCGACGCGTCCGGGCATCTTCGCCGTCATGCCGCCCGTCGATGTCGCAGCCGCCACGTTGCCGTGTACGTCCAAAGCGGCAGCACCGACGGTGCCGTGCTTGCGGGCCTCGTCCCCGTCATCCTCCGCCCCGGAGGCGCGGTGGGCCAGCTCGGCCTCCAGCGCCTTCAGCCGCGCCTCGGTGTTGAAGTAGGTGGACGGCATCATCGCCAGGCCACTCGTCTCAACGAAGCGCCGCGCTCCGTCGCCAGCGAGAAGGACGTGCTCCGTCTTCTCCATGACGGCGCGGGCGGCCAGCACCGGATTGCGTGGGCCGCAGATGCCGGTGATTGCCCCGCAGGCTCGATCCACACCCGACATCACCGCCGCGTCCATCTCGTGTGTGCGGTCGCTGGTGAAGACGGCGCCGCAGCCAGCGTTGAAGAGTGGGTTGTCCTCCATGGAGACGACGGAGGCGGTGACGGCATCCATGGCCGTGCCACCGGCGAGAAGAACGGCGCGGCCCGCCTCCAGTGCGTCCCGCAGCCCAGCGCGGTAGGCCGCCTCCTTCTCTGGGGTCATTTCATCGCGCCGGATGGTGCCCGCACCGGCGTGAAGAGCGATGACGGGGATGATCTTCTCTTCCGCTGGAGCTGTCATGGTTGAGAAAAAAACTTTAATTGCTGTCTGTAAATACTAGTTTGTTTTTGTTTGATTTGACTTTTGACTGCTAAAGCTGAGGCGATCGTGTTTGTGTGAGTGTGTTTTCTTGTGTGTGTGTGTGTGTGTGTGTCCTTTAAGAAGTACTGCAGCACAAGAGGGCTGTAAAATATATATAGAGAGAGAGGGAGAGAGCTTGTAGAACTGCGGTGGGTCTCTCCAATCGAAGCGGCATCGCCGCGAGAATAAAAAATTGAGAAAAGGAAGAAAGACAAGAGTGGATAGGCTGAGGAACAGATGTGTCGTCTCCCAGAAATCCTTCCTTTAGGAAAACTCCAGGGAGAAGACAAAACAATTAAGCCCCTGTCTAGAGACCACAGAGAGCAGCTGAAGAAGCGAAACAGGATTTCTTTACGTGTCTCAGTTCGTTTTCTTCACAATAAAAGTGACACAGGTAGCTGACAAGAGAGTGCTAATTTTCTGTTCTCACCTTTGCGTGCACGTCTCTATCAATCCTCTCCTGTCTCAACATACAGTACGTTGACTCTTGGATACGCACGCGAAACTGATTTCTTTTTTTTATATTGCGTTCTTTCATACGTGCGATAAGCCGTTGCGTTGTGCACCCCATCAACACAGCAACAAAAATATGTAGCAATAGTAACATGACGTGAAGTGGAGAACAGGAACCAAAAAAAAAGAAGCAGACACCCACGTTTGGATGGGAGTTATACGGCATAAAAACAACAAAAGAAAGAACAACGTGCGTTGTATGGCTTTCAGTGCGCGAAGCCTGCACGCCATCACCTTTGCACACACACACACACACACACATACACACAAACGCTGCACAGAGTGGGGAGAAACTTGATAGACGCTGCCTGCGTAGCAGGAAAACAAAGGGGGATGGGGTTCATCGAACGGTGTTGCGCCCAGGGCTTTAAAAAAGGGTGTGTAAGAATCTCGCGCGAGACAAAAGCTCGACGCGAAAAAAAAAAACAAATAGAAAAAGTCCGGCTTCGCTTTTTTTTTCTTTTTTTGGTTTGTTCCATTTTGTTTCGAAGACGCAGACGACTTCGCATTTCATCGTCGTTACCGCTGGTGCTGCGGCGGCTGCGCCGGTGCTGCGTCTACCGCCTCGATCAGCTGATTCGACAACACGCTGATTTGCGCCTGCATCGTCTTCCGTGTGTGCTCCGCCTCGGTGCGCTCCATCTCCAGAAGCTCCTTCATCTGCTGGGCGGCCTCGGTGGCCGTCTGCAACGCATCTTCCCTATCTGCCATCTCCATATACAGATAATTCATCTGGGTGTAGTAGGCGGCAGCAGCCCGGTCCGCCGCAGCGAGGGCCACCAGAACTTCCTCGTAGGCCTCCACCGAGGCGGGACTGTGCGGCGGAGCGCGAGACGGTGCGGGACTGCCAGGCACCGGTCGCGAACGATAAGATGACACCTGCATCGACACCGCGGCCCCCGCGACACCGTCTTGACCAGGAGCAAAGGGAGAGGAACGCACCGCCGCAATGGCCGCATCAGCGTCACGCCCGGCCGTCCCCGGAGAGGGCGGAGCAGCGGAAGCCACCACGAGGCTGCGCAGACACTTGCCAAGGTAGTTGAGTGCACCACGGATCTCGCTCTTATCGCACCCCTCCGCCAGGTCCTGCAAGCCAAGATCTAACGCACAGGCGGAGGCGTGCAGCGCGCGAACGGACGTGCAGCCCCCCCACCAAAAGTGCTGAAGAGCCAGCAGGCTACCCAGGTCCACCAGGCAAGCATCACTGCCAGCACCAGCGCCCCCCGCACCGTCAGCCTCCTCCGCACTGTTCTCCACGCCATGGTTGTGACGCAACGCTGAGCTGCGGTAGGCCAGCGGCGAGCTCTCAATGAGCATTTGCACCGCCTTGAGACTGCCCTCCACAGAGGCCAGCGCGGCGTAGCCATGTTTGGTCACCTCCTCCACAAACTCCCCTCGATTCGTCGTCGTCCGCAGCGATGTGTTCGTCAACGATGCAGCGCCGCCCCTACCCGTGCGAAGGGTGAAGACGTGGCCCTGAGGAAGGTACGAGACACAGCTCTCTACCAGGAGGGGCATCTGCGCACGGAGAAGGCCCACCCACTCGATCAGCAGCTGCAGTATCGCATCCTGCGCCTTCACGAACGACACACACGAGGAAGGCCCTCCACTGGCCACCGCATTGGTGAGGAAGCCATCCAGCTCTTCAAGGAGATGCATCAGGCGATCCTTCTTCATCGTGTGGGCGTCGAGAAAGACAGAGAGGCGGTCACGCAGGCATTCCAGATCCCCCACGGTGGCGCGCTCACGGCGTGGCAGCTGCTCGCGGAGCACAACAAGGAGCACCGAGATGCCGCGTAGGAGGGTTTTCATGGTGCCGCTGCAGCTCTGCAGCGACCGGACAACCTCCTCTCTCACCTCCGCAGGCATCGAGGCCGGCGAAGACGATGGCGATGGCGATGACGGAGATTGCCGGCGCTGAGCAGCGGGCCACTGCAGCTCCGCAGCAACAGGCAGCGCGCCGTCACCCTCGCCGCATTTCTGGCTGAGGGCCACAACGAAGAAGTGCCGGCAGAAGTCACCGACGGCGCGCTCCGTCAGGTAGGCAGCGTTGAGGCGGTCGCACTCGCTGGTGGCGATGTCCAGCGTGCCGTGCAGCTCCGTCAGCTCCTTTTGCAGCTGCGCCACCTCGGCTTTCAGGCCTTCCGCGTCCTTTGCCCCGGCGCGCTGGGCGTCCTCCAGCTTGGTCTTGTACGTGTACTTCTCGCGATGTAGCTGCTCGTTCTCCGTGACGAGGCGCTCCACGTCCTCAGCGGAGAGGGTGAGCTTCGGCCCGGCGCTGCCACCGTGGCCCCTCCCTCCCGCACCTCCCCCTCGCCCACCACCGCCACGCCCGGTGGCATCGTTGTTGCCCATGATGGAGGAGAGACCCTTCAGCATGTTCTGCCCAAACGCCGAGCCCCCGCTGCCTCGCTCGTGCTCCTGCTGCTGCGTCTCCAGCGCCTTCACTCTGCGCTGCAATACACCATTCTCGCGCTGGGCCTCCGACAGTTGTTGTGCGGTGGTACGCAGCTCCTCCTGCAGCTGTGCGTGGCGGCTCTCCACCTCCTGCTTTTGCTTTGTTACGGTCACCACCGCTTTCTTAAGCAGCGATATTTTTCGCTCGTAGTCGCCGTCGGATGCCATCAAGGCCGCCAGCTCCTCCTTGTTTGACATGGCAGCGAAGACCGTGAGAGAGCGGAGACAAAGTGGACAAGCGATAATAATAATACTAATAACGATAAAGCTGGCGATGTAGCTTGCCAGGACACGTACGGCAGCCACAGACCATGCACCGGAGCGCGCGTGTGTCCGTATGTGTGTGTGTGTGTGTGTGTGTGTGTGTGTGTAGGTGCCCTAGAAAGTCTCAGGTGTACGTTTCAAGCACAAGTAGTCGCCACTTTCTAAGATACAAATGCAATAAGTGTGTACCAGGCTGTCAAAAGCAGAAAAAGATACGGGTCGCAGATGAGAAGAGTGAGAATTACAGAAACGGATCGAGAGATGGGAGAGGATAGCTCGGTGAAAGGCGCTGCACGTTTTTCTTGACTCGTTCTCTCCTTTCCGATATGAACACCTTTTAGAGAATCCTTCGAGTCATGCAGTGTAATAAGCACGCAAAGAGAAGAGACAGTGTCGGTGAAGTTGGACACGGACTGAAAGTTTGTCATAAAGCCGCCTCGGCTACAATCTGAAAAAAAAAAATACCTTGTGATTTTAAAAGTACAATTGCCTATGAAAACAAAAAAGGCAACTCCTTGAGTATAGAATTCGAGGATTAAAAAAAATTGGTTGTTTGTTTTTCTTTGCCCTCTCATCTCAAAAGCGCTACTTCTACACAGGCATTGTATCACTGCAGCCCAGAAGTTGCAAACGTGCGGTTACGCATACACAAAAACAAAACAAAAACAAAATGTTCTCCGAATACTTTGTCGATAGCAAAGTTCATGCGAATCAGAAGCGCCATCGTCTCTCTCTCTTTCTTCACACCAGCCGCACCTGTCCCGCCATCACAAAGGGCCTGAAGTTGCGATACGGGGTAAGAAAGAGCTCACCGGCGTTGATAGCGCGAGAGGCGTCCTGCATGCCCTCGCCAAGGTTTACCACGCCCAAGTCCTCCAGGGCTACACCAAACACATAGGCACCAAGGTCCGGCTCCGGCAGTATCTCCAGCCCCTCCGCATCGGGCAGGTGAGGCACGAGGTGTCGCAGCGGGGCAGGCGCAGACTGCAACCCAGACTCGAGCGCGGCGCGGTGCACGCCCAGAGCCAGCCGATCAGCCACCACCACCTCTCTTGGAGACAGGTTGCGCCGCTGCGGCACGCGCACTTCAGGCAGCGGCGACGGCGCGGCTGCTGCGTCCTCTTCGTTTTCGCCCGCCGTTGCCACCGCGAGAGAGGCACGCTGCTCCGCCTGCTGAGCCACAAGGCCCTCATACCAGATGGAAAGACAAAGCTGATCGATCTTGCGCAGACGACAGCGCAGGAGCTCGCACAGGAAGAATTGGATGCGCTGCAGCTCCAAGTGCATAATGTCGGAGGGCCGGAACGGGAGTAGGGAGCGCGTGCGTTCCCTCTTCTCTTCCTCTACGCGCTGCCCAACGCGCTGTTGGGCCACCCGGAGAAGCTCGGTGACGGTGTTGACGGTGGATGCCGGGTAGGGGAGAATCTCAGGGCTCAGGCGCTCATTCGCGGTGGCCTCCATCAGCAGCTGAATCGCCGCGCCTGCAGCACTGCTGCCTGCGGCCCCGCCCAACGGTGTCATGGCGCTGCCGCCCATGAAGCTGCCGTCTAGGTTGAAGGGGGTGGTGCCTGTGCGGCCCATCGATGGCGCACCCGAGGAAACTCCCCCATCGCTCGTTTGAGAAAGCGGCAGGACCGGGGCTGCACTCTCGTTGAGGAGAGACTCGTCCTCCACCGTGTCGTTTAAATTCTCCTCAAAGAACATAGCCTGAGTGGCTCTATGCGTGTATGTGTATTTGTGTGACAGTACAGATCTCACTATGGTGTAATGAATTCTCTCGCTCTCTATGTGCCGGATTGCGTTCTATCAGCAAGGATGTAGGACACCTCTGCTGGGACGACGTCAGAGAAGGAGTTGAAGAACAATAGCAGCAGACCAGACGCTTCTGGGCACCGTCACATTTTCCGTTCACCACGAAAGCTCCACAGGAAGGCAAAGAAGGCGAAAAGAGGGTTCTAGTATGGAGGCGTCATTTACGTTGTAGCGAAAGTTATCTATCTCTTCGTGAAGCAGCGTCATACCCGGAGGCCAGAGCCACGGTACTGCGAGGATGTCATTGAAAGAGCTCCGAGTGTGGATTACATTTAAGAGAAAGAGAAAACAAGTACTGGAGATTCTTTGACCAGACCGAAAGATAATGATACGTATTTTGTTTTAAACGGTGGTCGCCGGTAAACGTATGCGTACTCGCTACGAAGCTGCAGATGTTTTTTTATTGTGTGTGTGTGTGTTTTGATGAGGTTGAGTCCATACGACGCTTATGCTGGCGCTTTATGCATTTCTCGGAAACGGAAGAGGAGCGAGGAAAAATAAATAAATACAACAACGGCGGATATATAAGGAAAAAAAAAGCAACTATTGTCCACGACACAGAAGACCATTCTGAGAAGCGCTCTTTCGCCACAAGCAAGGGCATCTGAGAATGCCGCCATTATCTGCTTGATTGTCTACGAAGAAGAAAAGAAAAAAGATGTTGCTTTTTTTTTCCCCCCAACTTTATCAAATTTAAAGTTTGTGTATGCGCGGTCGTTCTTTTCTTCTGTGTTCCTCTCTCTCTGCCCCGCTC
This sequence comes from Crithidia brevicula, assembly GCA_030849845.1. Classification (NCBI taxonomy): domain Eukaryota; phylum Euglenozoa; class Kinetoplastea; order Trypanosomatida; family Trypanosomatidae; genus Crithidia; species Crithidia brevicula. The sequence continues at coordinate 69,105 of JASAOD010001922.1, forward strand.
CTTGACGATGCACCTAACGCTGCTGCACACGGCAACAAAGCAGAGAGGCCCAGACACTGAAATTAAAAAGAGTAAAAGTAGAACAAAAGATTGCTTTAGAAGATAAGACAGAGAGATATAAATACATTATTTATTTTTTCTTTTTAAACGGGCGACTCTGCTATTTGGGAGGAAAACAAGATAATGAATAGAGCAGCTCAGCGCACCTTCAACATGTGAAAAGAGGAGAGCGATTAAAGTTGATGTAAAAAGACAAAAAAAATGAGTAATGCGCAGGCGTGCACACAGATGGGAGTAGAAACCACAAGTCAAGTTCCTGTTTGTTTCAAGTCCACCGTCAAGTGACGTTGTTGTGCGTGCGCGATGGGAATTCGATCTTCTAGTGTTCGGTCACTGCGTGCCCCTTTGGCGCTTGCGACGTGCACGTCCGAAAGCGAAACCTCGGGAAAAAAAATAGGGGGCGAAGGAGTTGCCACCTCCTCAGTAAACCGCAGCAACAACAAAAAAAATAATGCGATAGAACGTGAAGCGCCAGCAGCAGCGTACTATTCAAGTGAGTGTTAGCACAGAAGTCTCTCTATTTTCTTCTCATCAACGCACCCATTTTTTTTAAAGGATGAGAGAATAAGAAGAGTGGGAAGAGAACGCTGTAGTAGTGCACTTAGGCATTTCTGAAAAAATTAGTAAAAACCTTTTTTTTTTTTCCCGCCGCTCATCACGAACTGCATCGCATAAGCTGCGGCTTGCGTTCATCGCCGAGTCCCAACAACGGTCCCTCTTACTGCTCCTTCTTGGGAGCGACAAAAAACGGCTTGTACTCTCGCTCCTTCCGCAGCGCGAGTATGTCGTCGAGATGCCGCTGCATCTCTGCACGCAGCCCATTGGACAACGACACAGCGTCCTCCTTGTCCGCGTCGTACGCGTAGGTGCCCACGTAAATGTAGATGTCCGCCGGGAAGCCGGGCAGGCCTTTCCACGAGGGCGACCACACCTCATGGTTGCCATAGAACACGAAGTAGTGCAGCGGCATCCGGTGCTTGAGGATGAAGTTGAAGCTGCCGAGCCGAAAGTCTGTCAGCACCTCAGGGCTGCGGTTCATCACGCCTTCTGGGAAGAAGCACATGTAGTTGCCCTGGCTCAGCCACACGTCCACCTCCGCACCTACCGCGGCCTGCTTCTCCTTGTTGACGTGGAAGGAGGCGCTATTCTCATCGGCAAAGTAGACAGGAAAGTAGGCGGCACACTTCAGGGCGTAGCCGAAGAGCGGCAGGTTCAGCAGCGAGCTTTTGAGAAAGGTGCGGCCGCGCCACAGGAAGGACAGCGGCGCGATGAACATGAAGAAGAGGGAGTCCAGGAAGCTGCAGTGGCACGCGCACACAGCACCGCTGTTCAGCGTGGAATAGGGGAGCGAGCCGGGCATCATGACCGTGCGGACGTGCGGGATTACGTTGGCGAAGCCGTACTTGAAGACGACGTGCTTCAACAGACGGGACTGCGCCTGCGCCGTGCTGAGGGGAAATAGCTTAAGCGTGAAGGCAACGAAGGAGATGACGTGGCAGCCGACGTTGAGCACAATCAGCGCCACCGCTAGATGGAACGTGAACCACACCCGCATCACCAAGACGGGCAATTTACGCTCCCGCAGCAGCCAGTACATGGCTCCGTAGAGGAGTCCGAACGACGCCAGAAGGAGGAGCATTTCGTTGCTGCTATTGCTGTTTGATGTAGTCAGAAATTCAATTATGTGTTTGTGTGTGTGTGTGTGCGTGGCGGATGATGAGCACCGGCCAGTACAAAACGAAACAAAAACAAAATAAAGAACAACTGTGCAGGATGCAATGGATTCAGTGAGGAACGCGCAGGTGTGGTAGCAGCAGAAAAAAAATAACGAACAGCCGAGAAGAAGATGTTGGGAGAGAAAGAAAGAGGAGGAAAGTAAATGCGCATGCAAAGGGTGTTGAGTAAGAAAGAGAGAAAAGGGAAAAGAAAAAAAAAAACGTTGCGGCGTCCTCGTTTCACCTCCTTTGTCTTCTGCTTGTCAGGGGGGGGGGGAGAACAAGAACATTTTACCAACTCGTGGCTTTAGAAACGCACAACAATGAACCGGCGGAGCTGAACCGGTATCTCCTTTGGTAGCAAATCGCCCACGCTGCCACCCTCTTCAACGGGAATGCCAAACTGCCTCGTCTCACAAAATAAATAAAAAAAGATGCAACGCGCTTGATACCAGCCTCAACTTCGTTCAAAGTAAGAAGCTCAGAGAGAGAGACTCTTGCGCACGCTGTTGCACGTTATACGGCACGGCGGCGGCAAACACTGTCTACGTTGTAACTATCTGCCTTTGCCTTCTCTGTCTTCCTTTTTTGTTTCGTTCTTTTGGTAGTTAAGCTTTGCCGCCCGTGACTGCTGCAATGCATCAAGGCAACTCAACTGGTAATTAGTGACGAAAAATGGGAAAAACAAAAACGGGGATTGAGACAGCAAAGAAACGGGGAGAGAGAGAGAGAGCGAAGCGCACGCCTCTATATGAATTGTTCTGCTGGAGTCTACGAAGCAGTTGAGAGAGGAGAAGAGGAGGTATTCACGTGTCGCAACACAAGTATCACACTCGTCGCTTGCCAACTGGGGCTGCGTGCTCTGCCACGTTTCGTCTGCTGTGAGAGAAAGAGAGGGAAAAAAAAAGAAGAAAGATAATTTTTTATTTTTTTTGGACTGACAATGCACGTGTCGTATTAAAATAAAAAAACCTTTGAGACCAGATATATAAACAAAAACCAGAAGCGGACGATTAGACGCTCGTAGTGGAAGTAGCGCAGGTACCATTATTCTCTTTAAAAGAAGAGAGAAACACCGGCTTCACTGGCGCTTCTCAGAACCCCCCGCTACACTTCAGTGGAACATGAAACGCCTTCACTCTACGCGTTGCCGTAGATCCTCCAAACTGTGTGGCACATTTTCAGGCGTGCAAGGTATAAAAGGGTTTTCCATCCTTCAGAGATAACAAGAGAAGGCTCAGATGAAGACTTATCGCGATTAAAATTTAAAAAAAGTAGGTCAAACGAAAAGGCAGAAAAAAAAACAGCAACATTAAAGACAGCATTCTATGACGCTTCCCACACGACACACAATCGCGAGGGGCAACACGTGCTCACCACCCAACACGGGCACTTCGCGTCTTCCTCATGCACCCCTTGACGTTAAGGCAAAAGCAAAAAACAGTGAGAGAACCACTTGCAGCACGAACACACACTCTCACGGAGGCAACACAGATCTCTTCTACCACCACAACGATGCAACACCGCCGCTGCGCTCTACGCTGTTTTGCGCGCCGTCCACCATGGCTTGTACCCCTTGCGCTCCCGCCACGCTAACATCTCATTCAGGTGCTTCTGCATCTCCTCCCGAAGCCCAGCAGCGACGGCACGGGCATCGTCCTTCTCGGCGTCGTACTCGTACTTGCCAATGTACATGGAGACATCCGCCGGGTAGCCGGGAAGGCCCTTCAGCGACGCATTCCACACCTCATGGTTGCCGTAGCTGACACAGTAGTACAACGCGAGCTTGTGACTGAGGATGGTGTTGAAGCTGCCCAGCCGGAAGTCCTTGAGCACCTCCGGGCTGCGGTTGAGTGCACCCTCGGGGAAGAAGGAGAGGGAGCCGCCCTGGCCCAGCCACGTTTCCACCTCCGCCGCCACCGCCGACTGCTTCTCCTTATCCACCGAGAAAGACGTGGCCTCCTCCGAGTTGAAGTAGACGGGGAAGTGGCCACAGCTCACAATAACGGTGCCGAAGAGCGGCATAGTGCGCAGGCTTGCCTTTGCGAAGGTCTTGGCGGTGTAGATGTAACGATAGGGAACGAACCAGAGGTAGAGCATGGTGTCGAAGAAGCTGGTGTGGCAGAGGCACAGGTCGTGCTGCTCCGTAATCGTGGACCAGTCCAGAGAGCCTGGCATCCAGTTGACGTGGATGTGAGGACTGTTGAAGCGCAGCCAGTACCCAAACGCGGTCGCACACACGCAACGCTCCATAGACTGTGAGGTAAACTTGGTGATCCAATGCAGCTTCTTCTCGAGCAACATGAGCACCGTGCCAGTGAACCAGCACGCAATGACGCACAGGACAAGATGGATTGTGTACCACACACGCATCATCATCACAGGCAGCGCGCGCTGCCGCATGAGGAGCAAAATGCCGCCGTAGATACCGGCAAAAATAGCCCAAAAGAGAAGGCCCATTTTTTATTTTTTGGTGTGTTTGTGCTGTGTGTGCTTTGTTGCTGTGGTGCTGTTGCTACCTGGCCGATAGCATCCGTTACTGTTGGTTGGAAATGAGATTGTATAAGAGCAAGGAGAAGTGAATTAATTATGTTGTGCGTGTGTCCGTGGGTGTATCTGTGGGTGCGTGCGATACTGAGTCAATTTGGAATTGCGGGTTTTGCATGCGTCTGCAACAGTGAAGATGAAAAAAAAAAAGATTACTGCTAGTACTGTACTCTTGCTTGAGAAGTTGCGCACAGGTGACAGAGGAAGCAGATGTAGAAAACGAAGAATAGTGTGTGTGTGTGTGTGTGTTTGGCAGCCGCAGGACCAACCGAAGAGTTCGAAACTAAATCAGTACCTTCGAACGCGTTTTGTGGGGATTAAGTGAAAATGTGGGATTTGAGGGTGAAAAACCCAAAACTGCGTAGCAGACACGCCATGCACGCGTTGAGGTAACACAGGAAGCAGGGGAAGAACACGAGTAGTGGGACCAAGAGCATCGAGAGCATCATGTTTCGCACTTTCTTCCTCTTGAAAACGGTGCTCGAAAGTGGGTTTTTTTTTTGTGTGTGTCGAGTGCGAAGCATTTCATTGGACTTGTTCACCTCCGCCACGGCACATTGGGGGAGGGGAATTTCTACACGTCCTCCTCCCCCTCTCAATTTGCCCACGCACGAGCCTGGGGTGGGCAGAGAGCGCCGTCACGTCAACGCTTAAACGGCGGAGGGATGGCAGCGTCTCACTGAAGACATTGGGCCACCCGGCGCCACATGTCGGCTGCTTCTTTCTTTCAAGTCATGTGGTAACGTGTGAAGTACAGCACCACAGAGAAAAAGAGAGAGAGAACACACAAGATTAGCAACGATGCGGCTATGGTGCTCGGAGGCTCTGCATCGCGAACAAGCTGCATGCTCTCCTCTTCATCTCCGTCAAACAACCCCGAAATTGGGCTCAGGCTCAGCAGAGAGCAAAGAGAAAAGACAATGCCTTGAGGCGCTAAATCAAAGAAGGCCGAGTTGAGCACTTCATCGCTTTAATAAACAATTTTGTTGGCTCGGGTTTTTTTTTTCTCTCTCTTTTTCGTTGTTGGCGCCGTCGTTGTTGTTCCTTTGTTTCGATTATCATGTTTTTTTTTCTTTTTTTTCGTTTGTTTGTTTATTGCCATTAAGTTTCACAAAAAAGAAAAAGATGAAAAACAGAGCACTCGCCCACTGGGGTACACGGGGCGGGCTACGCTACTAGTACATCATCGTTGCGTGTTGATTCCTTTTGTGTGTTTGTTTGTTTGTTTGTTTATTTTCTTGAAAAAGGGGAAAAAAAAAAAACGAAGTGAGGATACAATCTAAGGTGTGAATAAAAGCAATACAGTGAAGAAGGAAATATATCAGAGGACATCGAAGGGGTAACGGAGAAAAATAAATAAAAGCCCATTCTTAACAGAAATTCAAACATGTGCAAGGTAGCAAGGAAACATCATCACACACGAGGGAAAGGGCAACGCATGTAAACAAGAGAGGGAAATAACAGAAGAAGAAAAAAAATTATAAAAGGAAAGAAACACACAAACATATGCGAGGAAGAAGCTGCGCAGCTGAAGGGGGGGGAAGGGTTCATCGAACGGAAGTGACGGTTCACGCGTGGACACACACGAAACGGAAAGCAAAGCAGCATGGGCTTGCTTTTGTGAAGAGGAAGGCGGGAGGGAAAGGAAGGTGTGGCACCATGACAAAGACCGTTACAAGTAGAATAGCGGATGAGTGCAGCCAACACGATGAGGCCCAGAAACTGCTTGAAAACAGGCGACAGCGTGAAAATAATAAGAAGATTTACAGTAAAGGACACACAAAATAAATAAAAAATTCAACAACGAGCCAAAGTAACACTTTTTTCTTTGGAGATGCCTCTGTGTTCAGCACACCTAAACCCACTGATAAGCATGGCGAACAAAAGAAAAGGGGAGAAGAACAAAAGAAGCAATTGGGAAGAAAAACAAACACAATAGGATCACTGTCACGCGAGAAAAATAAGCAAAGGACACAAAATTGGACATAATAATTAGGAAAGGACAATTTTTATTTTTTTATATTTATAAACAATGCTAAGAATGTCAACGAGGACTACTAACCATACAAAAAAATAAGCGGTTGAGAGAATGCATACATGGTGACAATCAACGAGGGAAAGGCAAAAATTAACGGATGCGTGAATAAATAAATAAAGTAAAACAATATGCTGCACTTTGTAAAACACCAATAGAGCACAGACCAAAGGAAACGAGAACAATTAAGGAGAACACACACAAATATATATATTAGGGAAACAGAGAGGCCGGGAAAACGAAAAAGCGGAAAGCAGACAACAACAAAAAAAAAGAAACAGCGCAGGACACGTGCACACGCCGGTTGGCCGTTACGGGTCTCACCCGCCGAAAAAAAACTCGCACGATTGCTGATGCGTGTCCCGATGGCCCGATCCAGCGCTGGGCCGCTTCAATCGAGAAAGACACGCTGCATCATTAGTTCAGGCCAATCTCAAGGAGAGAAGAGGGAAAGAGAGAAAAGAAAACGTCATAAACAGGAGACGACAAGAAAAAAAGAGTTTGACCTTGTGTGTGTGTGTGTAGGCAATATCCCCAAAAAAAAAAAAAAACGTAAGAGAAATTAACAAAAGGGAAAACCCAGCACAAATAGAACAAATTTAGAAAAAAAAAAACTTGTTTCAAGCTCGCGGCGGCGGCAGTCCGGCGACGGAACCAGGCGAGCCTAAAAGAGCGGAAGATACTACCTAATTTTCGATGTTTTAGCTTTAGTTTTTTTTTTTTTCTCTCTTAAAAAAAAAAAAGGTGCTGAAAGGCAAAGCAACCAAAAAAAAAAGGTTGTTTTCTGCGTTAAAGTGAAAGAGCAGATGCGACAAATGGGTGAGGAAGAAGAGCGAAATGAATATACAAGGATTACACCGCGGGTACAACAAAGGAAGGAAACATTAGAGGGAAATGGGGATAAGAAAGTAAGAGAAAAGAAAACAAAAGCGTAATTCGTTGTGGATGAACCACACGTGCGACCGCCTGTCAGAAACACTTGCTTTGGAGCTGTGTGAAGGCAAAATAAGATAATATAATATATAAATATATCCTTTAGGCCGTTATTGTTTTGGGAAAAAAAAAGTCGCGTGTGTGTGTGTGTATACGATTTATCTGCGTGAAATCCTCTGTCTTCTCGCATGAATAAAGTAAGCGTTCATACACACACAAAAAAAAAAAATAGAAAGATCTGCTCATTTGATTGCTGGAGACGCGATGGCTAACGAAAAGCAGAGGACATACGATAAAGAGAAGGTACAACAACAACAAACGAAAAAAATATAGAAGTCCTCTGTGTTGTTGCGGAGTTCAAGCGACAAGATGTTTACCCTTACTGTGTTTTTTTTTTGGCTCTTTTTTTATTTATTTAAACCAATTGCGATGCCATCTCTTTTTTTTTTTTTTTCCTTTCGTCTTGGTCGTTGTTTAATTTGTGGAGAAGGTAAGAAGAGGGGTGAGAAAAATGTTCTGTGAGCACACCGCTAATGAAGACTCGCCACCTCTGGGTTAGCAAAGAAAAAGGCAGAACAACGAAGAAGAAAATAAAAGAGCAGGATACTCGCTTCGCACTCACAGGTGTCAGGAAGAGACACAGGCAAAGGGGCATCAGAAAGAGGAAAGAGAAAAAAAATGAAGGAGGCGGGCGGTGCTGGCTAAGCCACCAAAAAAAAAAAGGTAACCCAGGGAACACTTTTATTGAGTTTGTGATTGGTTGTATACAGTGAGAAAGTCAGAGCAAAGAGCAGAGAAAAAAAAAAAAGAAATAAGAAGTATTGTCGTTAATAACACACACAAGAAGAGAGTGAATTAAAAAAAGAAAAAAAAGAAAAAAAAAAGGAGTTGGGGAGGAGTAGGAAGGGCGGTGAGGTCCGATGCAACGAGGCACAACAGGCGAGCGCCATGCGTAAGGAGACGGGGGCGCATCACAGGAGTTTACCGGCAAAGGGAAACTACAACAGAGCAAAAGAAGGTAAAATCTAACAAAAAGTGTCTTGTCAGCTGCCTTCCGCTTCTCGGGGGGTTTCGCGGCGGACAACAGAAGAAGAGAGAAAGTTAAAATACTACTTTTTTTTTATTCGTTTGAAAGCGAGGTTTGTTGGGTGCCCTGCCCTCCAACACCCTCACATTTTAGGAGCAGCAACTAGAAGTAAAAAAAAAAAAAAGTCACGGTTAGGAGAAGGAAAAGATTTCAACGCGAGTAAAAAAAAAAAAAGCACGATAGTGTTCTCCTCTGAGCTTACCGGAGAAGAGAGAAAAAGAGAGAAGGTGCTGATGTTGAGAGAAGGCGAATGGCTGTGCCGAGCACAGTGTCGTCAGCTATTCGCCCATGTCGCAGACATAAGACACGAGCACCAGCAAGAGAACCAAAAAAAAAAAAAAGAGAGAGTAACGAAGAACACGCGAGAACACTATGGCACTAAAAACGTTAGGATGTTTTTTTTGTTTGTTTGTTTAAAAAGTGAAGAGGTTGAATTGTTGAGTCAAAGGTACAATGCCCGCGACAACTAGCGTAGAGAGAGAGCTGTGGATGTGATAACGATGTAAAAGGAAAAGGAAAAGCTTACAATGGAAATCGAATCTCTCTTTGTATATATTGGAAAAAACTGAAAGCGAGCGCGCCGGAAGCGCAGATGAGGCGGAGGCGTACGCATACACTCCGACACCTGACATACACACAGGTGCGCAGTGAAAATTGATGCGTAGGGATATGCATGTGGAGCGACTTCACACATATATATATTGCTTCTTTGTTTGCTGTTCTATTTATCAGCTCCGTCAGATCCGTGTGTAGCCCACACACCCACTTGCACACATACGCACGTGCTCGGTGGTCATACACGCATCTCAGCTTTAAGCATTCGCGCCAGCGTGCAATGCAGAAACAACTATACAAAGAAGAACAGGTGAACCTTTTTTAAAATTGGTTCTCTGTCTCTCTCGCACATCCCAAAGGCAGACGCGTGACTTTGATGCTGCACCTGTTGTTATTTGTTTTGTTTTGTTTTTCACCATAGAGCACGCTCAACACGACGGCGGGAGGATGCAGCAAGAGGGACCCGGTACTCCTCGATTCACCTCAAGAAGTGTTCCCCAGCAATCATGGAAGAAGAAACTCTAAGGAAGCCTCCTTGTCCACCACTACCTAACAAGCGTGACCGCGGCCACCCTTTTTCTTTCCCCCTCCTTTTAAATTGTCTCCCAACTCACGCAATCGCCTCGTCCCCTCTCTCTCTCTCTCTCTCTTCTGTTTACCCCACGCAGAAAGATACGCACGGGCGTGGGCGAAGAATAGAAAAGAAGGGAGCACCCCAGCCGCTCACTTCGCGCAAAGCATCCCTAGAAAAAAAAAATCGTTGGCGTTCCCTGGCTTTTTTTTTTTTTTTAGAACAACTTGCATGCGCTTTTGTTCTTTTGGGGGTTTATTGGATCTTCCTCCTGAAAGACCTCGAGGCCTTCGATGACACTTGCAGGACACCCATAACCGTGCGTCGCCATGAATTTGCTATCCATCACACGCAGTGAGCATTGCGGACATGCGTAAAGTGCAGAGGAAAAAAAAACCCTTTTTTCCTAATAAAGGGGAGAGTCACGCGAATAACAATAAAAAAGAAGAAAAAAAAAAAAGAGATGTGTCGTGTTTCTGCACAGAATCTCTCGTAGCAGCCCAACATACGTAAACCGGCAAGCGTGTGTGCGCTTCTCTCTGTTCGCGCCCATTGCGTAGGCCGGTGGTGCGCGCGCGTCACCCTTCCCTGGATACGCACAGCAGCGCAGGGAGAGAGAAGAAATCCACGCACATGAAGAAAAAAAAATAGGGAATAAGAGTGTATGGAGAGAGAAAAAAGGGGAAGACGGAAAAGGAAAAGAAAGCTCAGGATCTGTAACCGCACATCTTCATTGTGAGCGTGCCGCTGGGAGTTGCCACCTAGTGGAAGGCACACTTGCGTTAGAGCGTGAAGGCAGCACGCGCACACCGAGGAGAGGAGAAAGGGAAGAAACTTGGATCAACGCAATACACGGAGGGAGAAGTGACAGAAAGCAGAGGAGAAACAAAACGTAAAAGAAGGAGTGAACGAGAGAGAGAGAGGAGGGGGGAGTCGAATACTGTCGTCGTCTTCTTCTTCGTTTGTCAAAAATAATTTCTTCTGTTTGTTTTGATTGGGAAGCGCACGCCCATGGGTTGTGGCGTCCAGCGAAAAAAATAATAATGATAACGCCAATACACAAAGAGAAGCGCCGTCGCGACGACCTTCACACAAGTAACATTTAGAGGTATACAGAGGTAGGAGAAAAGAAGAAAAACAAATTGTGAGAGAGAGGAAGTAACAAAATGAGTCTCAGCAAACAGTTGTGGTTGTGCAACTGTGTTGTACGGTGGAAAGATTAGACCTAGTAACAATACTAGAGAGACAGGGATGATAAAAATAAATAAATAATATGCAACAAGTAGACGCCTTAAAGCGCGTCTTGCTGTGTTCTGAACAAATAAACAAATGAAGGCAGGTGCTGCAGCAATGACGCACACACATGCTTAGAGCCAGGAACAAAAAGGTGAAAAAAAAAACCACAATAAAGCGATGCTGAAGGAGCACACTTCATCAGCGGAACCAATGCCCGTGGGTAGTGAGCACCGCCTCGCTCATCCCTTGAGAAAAACAAAGCCTGTCCTTTATTGAATTTCTAAGATCGGCGAGCGAGGGCTTTAGAGTTGCACACGAGGAAAAAGAAAAGAGAAATACATTTTTTTTTTTTTTTTTAGAGAGACACACGGAGAAAAGCAATAAAACAAAAAATCTTTAGTTCCATCGAAAACGGAAAAGAATAAAAACAAACCTAAAGCAACAGAAAAAAAAAAAGACGAAAGATGAAAGATGATCACTTACAGGAAGAACGATGTGAATCGTGCTTCGTCAGCATTGCGATGTACTCCGAGCGCTTCAATAAGAGAGAAAAAAAAAAAAAGCATCGCAAAAAAAAAAATAAACGCCCTCCGGCGATATACGACAGAACAACAAAAAAAACTTTCAGTATTGAGAGGGAGGTGCATGGCTGCGTGTCTCTATTGAGGTTCACCCTCCCGCCGTAGATACTGTCACTGCATCCCTCCCGTATTCACCCCTTTCCACGCACCAGGCAGCGTACACCGCTGACTTGCCATGCTAATGCGCGGATGCCGACTGCACAGGAATCTTCCCCCACGCCGGACATGGCAGGGCCAGCGGTGGAATGGTGAGGATGAGCGGCGTATTTTTCACCAAGCACGAACCCACAGGCTCGCGCGACATGAAACTGCGCACGCAAAGCGCCGCGGGTTGCAGGCCGTCGGGCGATCCACCCGCTGCGGGCGTTGCCGTCGGCCCACCACCGCCCTGTCGAGCAAACACCGCCGCTGTCGAGGACGGTGACGGGTGCGAAGGATGCGGGGAGCGGGCCGAGAAGGAATGCGAGACGGCCACACCACTGCCATCGCCACGGCTGCCACCTGACACCGTCACGTACGACTGCGGTGACGGCGGAGCCTGCGATGGCATGGACACAGCAGCAGGGGTCGACCACGTCGCCGGCCCCTGATAGGCCATCAAGTGCTCTGGGTAGGCCGCGTAGGACACCATCGTCGGCGGTGGTCCGGAGTTGACCAGGTAGGTTACTTGCCCCGCTGCTGCGCTGCCCGCCTGCGGATTGGGCGAGGAGAGCTGCACCGGGGAGAAGAAAGGACCCGTGCCGCCGTGCATCGCTGCAGCCGCCGCCAGCTGTGGGGAGGCGGGTTGAAATGAGTAGAAGGAGCCGCCTGGGGCCGCACCGGGGTCCGTGGCGAAGAGCATGACCGTGTGTGCCGCAGCGGGGACCGTGCCGCTGGCCTGCGATGTGAAGGTCTGCGGGCCTAATGACTGCTGGTGTTGCTGCTGCTGTTGCAGCTGCTGTTGCTGTTGCTGTTGTTGCTGTTGCTGTTGCAGCTGCTGTTGCTGTTGCTGTTGTTGCTGTTGCTGTTGCAGCTGCTGTTGCTGTTGCTGCTGTTGCTGTTGCTGTTGTTGTTGTTGTTGGGGAGGGGACTGCTGGACGACAAAGTGCTGCTGCATCATCTGCGGCTGCGTTGGCAGCTGCGGACTGCTGGGCTGCGACAACACGGCGAGGCCGGAGTACTGCGAGGGGAAGGAAGCGCCGGGGTTGCCGCTGGTGGGGTTGTAGAAGGCGGACGGCGAAGACGACTGCACCGGCTTCACGAGCGAGAAGTTGTTGAGGGAGAAGGCACTGGCCGGCATCACAGACGCTGAAGAATTGCCGTTGTCCCCGTTGGCGCGACGGTAGCCCGAGTCCGGAGCCACGATGCGGCTGTTGCCGAACTCGGTGGTGCTGTTGGATGCGGAGGCGATGTTCGGGACTTGTGGACCGAACTGCTGCGGCATTAAGAAGATGTAGTTTCCCTCGGGCGGGGAGGTGAGCGACACCAGCGAGGCGTCGGCGGACTGAGTGTAGTTTACGTTGGCAGGGCTCGGCGCGGATGAGAAGTGAACCCTGCGTGGATCACCAGAGCTGTACATCCTCTGGGTAGGGCTGTACGCGCTGCTCCACGGACTGCGCTCTCTCTCTATCTCTCCCAAAATATATATCCTGGTAGCTACGAGTACGCAGCACCGGGGAGAAATGGGGAAAAGAGAAAGAGAGGTGGATGCCTTTCAGAAGGCAAGGCAACAAAGAAAATAAAGAAGAAACGCGCCGTAACACAGCACAGAATGAAAAAGAGGTTGTACCCTGCCACCTACTTTTCTTATCTCTAATATATATATATTTTTGGTTTTTTATTAACAATGTGAGTTTAATGTGTTGTCCAGTTGTGCGTCGCACGAAGAGGAGGAAAAGCTTAGAGTTAGGAAGATCGGAGTGCGATAGTATTCGTTGAGCCCTGGCTTTAGAAAAACGAAACTCAAAAGTAAGGGAACAGGGAAGAACAACGGAGAAAGCAGTATTTTTTTTTTTTTAAGAGAAAAACAAAGAAGGACGCCTATAAAAATCAAATGGTAATAAGAAAGTACAAATCAACAACAGGAGAGGTCAGTGGTCAGACTCTCCTTTGGGTGTTTTCCTTAGGAACGAAATCAATAGAGAGAGAAATGTTGTTGCGCAACAACAACAACAAGAAGAAATGAAAACCGAGAAAAAAAAGAAAACAGAAAAACGCGAGAATTGAGTTCTGTGTCTTCAGCAGTAACAACAACAGAAACACAAAGAAAGGGGCTGTAAAGAAAAGAGAGTGTTGTTCACAACGCACGCACATGCAAGTAGACAAAGAGAGTTCCCAAAGAAAGAGAGGGGGAAAAAGAGAGGTACAAACAATGAAATAAGAAAAAAAAATAGAGAAGTGAAGGCAAAAGGATAACGGAGAGCCTACAAGTATATAACACAAAGTGAAGAAAGGTGGATGCCTTGGCAAGATCTGACACAGGAGAGAAATCTAACGAGGAGAAAAGAAAAGCGAAAACAAAAACACGAAAAGAAGAAATGCGTAAGTAGAGTTCAAAGATGATAAAAGAGCTTCTTTTATATATATATATAGATCAAGAGAGATACAAATGGATCTGCTCGAGTGAACCTTCCAATACACTCGACAAGATACAAGAAAAAAAAAATAGTAATTTAAAAAAAACGCACAAATGTGTAAATACACCTTTATTCTTTTTTGTTTTTGTTTTTGTGTGTGTTTTATTAGTCAAAAAAGAGTAGTGGTCAGCTCTGCGATGGGACGCGAGATAGCCTCTCTTTCGCTTTCCTTTCCCTCTCTTTTTTAAGGAGTGTAGAAGCTGCCTTTAAACGCCTTTCTGTATTAGAGTTTTTTTTTCTGTAATTTGTTTTGCTATGTGTGTGTGTGAATGTTCTTGATTGTTGTGCGATCCCTGCTTTCTGATTTTGCTCGACGTGGCGCAGCGGATTGTATGGTGCGGTACGTACCCAATGCCTCTGTGTACTACACTCTTCTGCGCGTACGGACAGATGGCAGCCTTAGACGTTGACCAGCGAGCAACAGGGAAAGAAAAAACAAATACAGGTGGATGAAGATAAAAATATATATATAATAATAAAAACAGTGAACGTACTCAAGACTCTGTGATCGGGAACAACGAGCGCAACGTCTGAGTACAGCGGAAATAAAAAAATAAAGGAAGGAGCTGGATTCAAACTTCAACCTTGTCCGTGCAAGTGGTTGTGTGGTTAATCTTGCTTTGTCAGAAGAGAAAAATGGAAAAAAAAAAGTGCTATCTGTGCAACTCCGCCTATTCCTATTTACGTCTTTCAGTGAGGCCCTTCTCCCTCTTTGCCTGTCCCTTTCCAGAGGAGCCCAAGTAACAATAAAAAAAGTCGGGATATACAAACAACGATTTCTGTGTTCCTCCTTTCTCTTCTTGTGATGTGTGTGTGTGTGTGTGTGTGTGTGCTTTCAGCCACCTCTTCGACACGCTGAGAAGTGAAGACAAATTAGAAACGAGCTTAATCGATGAGGTTTTACGCACTGCAAGCAGCCATGAGCACCCTCGTCGTCCAAAAGAGAGACAATTAGAGAAAAAAAAAAGAGAAAGAAAGACAAATCGCGGTTTTCTTTTTGTGTTGCTCTCGTTGTTACAAAGGCAGCGATTCTGTGTGCTCTGTTTATCCTTCCCTCCAAGATGCAGAGCCCCTCTGCTTTTCTTTTTTCCTTTTGTTGTTATTTGTTTGTTTGTTTGCTTGCTTTCCAACCTCTTCTCGTCGCTTATGTTTATACTTTTGGTTCTCGGTATTATCTTTTCCGCTTATGTTTATTGTCACGCCGCTCCCTTGAATTGCACGATACTGGTGAAAGGACAGAGGAGAGAAAAAGGAAGCAGAAGATTAAAAAGAGTCGAAAGAAGAGAAAAAAAAAAAAAAGACAGCCACTGTGCGTGAACAAAGCGGTGGCCGAGATGAAGAAGACACGTAAACAGAACACACAAACACCCTAGCAAAAATAAGAGTGAAGAGAAGAAAAAAAAGTATTGGAGACAATAGAGGGTAAACTAAGCACACACGTAAAAAAAAAAAAAAAAATTATATATATTAGTTAAAGTCAAAAAATGTTTCCCTCCTTTTTTCTTTTTGAAATGGAATATGAGGCTAATAAAGAACAATAAATAACAAACTGTGAAAAAGAGAGAGAGTTCAAGGGGCTTAAAAAAAAAAAAGAGAAATGAAGGAAAAACGGAGAGCGTGCGCAGAGATCGGTTTGTTTACTAGGACAGAGCGATAATACTTTTAATTTGTTTTTTGTTTTTTGGGGTTCTGCTTATTCCTTTTAATAATTTTAGTTTGTGTTTGTTTCTTGTTTTTTTTTTTTTTTTCTTCCGCCTGAGAAGCGTTGGTGGTCAGTTTTTTTTTTTTTTTCCTCTTTTCTTTTTGTGTGTGTGTTCTCTTCCTGCTGTTGAGAACACGCAAAAAAGGAAAAAATCGTAAGCGTAATAATTGCGGTGCGAAAACAAAACGAGAGAGAAAGACGAAGAAAGATACGTGAAAACAAAAGAGAAAAAATAGAGAGAGATATATAGATCACTAGGCAGAGGTGTGTGTGTGGTTGTGTATATAGATAGATAGATAGATATAGAATGACCTAGATTGAAAAACGTGGACGGTAACAGTCAAAAGAGAGAGAGAGAGAGAGAGGAAGAGCGAGACAACACACAGATGGGCGTCTTTTCCTTTCACGTCGGAAAAAGAAGGACACTTGCTGGAGAGATCGAAAAGAAAAAAATGTGAGAAACCACTCTTGGCGACTTCTTTGCTTTCCTTTTTTTTACTTTTTTGGTTTGCTGGAAGCGTTGTGTGTGTGTCTGTGTGTCTGTGTGTTCTTTTGAGGGCGAAATGGATAAGGCAAATAGACGATCGTGTATCCGAAAATGACCTCTCTTTCTAGCGTACAGAAGCGCGCGGTGGTGATGGCGGGTGCGCACGACAAAGAAGATGTGCGGGTGGAGTGTCCACAGTAGAGACCGAATAATTATCATGTTGTTGTGAAGGATACGTTGACAACGAAAGTTGGCAGGTTCGGGTAAAGGTGGTTGAGAGAACAGTGAGAGGGAAAGAGCAGCGGAAACGCACAACACTAAGCGCACAATTGCGCAGTGCAAAGATGATGAGGTGAGGAAGCTTTTTCATTGTTGCTGTTTCTCTCTCTTTTTTTTCTTCCGTTATTTTAGTTGTGCTTCGTATCTCACAGGTGAATCGAAGCGAAGAAGCTGCATGGCCTTCGCTGCAGAGTGGGGAAGAGAGAGGAGCGGAGGACAACGATAACAAAAAAAAAAGGGGCTGCTGTGCACCCTTGCGTTCTCAGCCGTCTCTTGCCTTTGTTCTCCGCCCTGCAGGAGGGAAGCGCAAGACAACAGTTTCGTGAGTTGTGGCCGAGTTTTTTCATATTTTTTTTTTTGAGCACACTGGAAAACAAAAACGCGCTCAACGCTGTCAAAGAAAAGACTACGGGAAAGGGGGAACGGGAAAGCACGCGACTTCTGACTAACGAAACTCGCGTGAGGAACACCAAAATAGATGTGGGAGCAACACTTTGTCGGCATACCAAGAGACATATGCACACACACAAACACATACATACATGAACGCAGAAGCGTGCTCAATGATGAGGAACATCACTGAAAGCGTATGAGAGAGAGAAAGAGAGAGGTGCAGTCTGCAGGCGGGCCGCAACGCTCTCTACGCCTTTCGCTGGAAGAAGTACAAGGACGCCATTGAAAACGGCGGCTTCTGAGACACACCAACTTTCTCGTCGTTGAACAGCAGCCACTCTCCACTGCCTCGGTCGCGGATGTGGCACACGTAATGCCCGGTGCGTGCGCTGGCACCCATGTGGCTGATCATCGCACACAGCTCGTACGACGCGACGCCGTCGGTGGCGACGGCGGGAATCGGCAGGGCGGCGGCGGGTGTATTGCTGCTGTTGTTGCTCGGTTTCTCCTCCTCTGCTGCTGCGGGCTGCATTGTGGCCGCGGCCTCCTCGGTGATGTTCGGGTGGCTGAAGATGTAGTCGATGGCGCGCTCCACGTTCATGCTGGTCTGCAGCAATGCGTGCCGTGCCACCTCCATGTCAATGCCCATGCTGATGACGGAGACGAGGGCGACCTCATCGACCTCCTGTGCGGCCACGTCCGCCTTCGCCCTCCGTGTTGGGGCGGCGGAGGGGGCCGGCATCAGCACCTCTCCCGGCTGCTGCCCAGTCCCGCGGTAGCCGTCCAGCTCAAGCTCCAGCGGCACCTCCACGTAGGCATCCATCTTCTTGGTGTTGAGGCTGGCCATGTCGAAATACGTCCGGCGCAGGTACACGGGAAGGACCTCAGGGAAGGAGGCGAGGCGAGTCACCGTGGAGTACACCGCTGCCGCCCCGCACGCCTCGCACCGGCACTCAATCTCGTTCGGCGCGGCCGCAGCAGCGAGGCAGTCCGCGAGGGAGCAGCGGGGCCGCTGGGCATCGAGCTCCTCCTCCGTCATCCCCGCTGTCGCGGCCGCAGCAGCAACGGTGGACGCGGCGACGGCGTCGATGGGGATGGGCAACGAGAGGCACCTGTCCTTCTCGTAGGTGTAGCGCACCTTGCGGCACCGACTGCACTGCACACGCTGCTCCACCACCATCTCCACCACATCTGCAGGGTGCGTGGACGTGGCAGCAGCATCAGCAGCAGCGGCATCCTCTGGTGCCGAGATCTTGACGTGGCGGCGCATCTCCTCCAGCAGGTACAGCAGGTACTCCTGTGCGTCTTGCTGGGCACCGGTGCTGAACTCCGCGTGCTGCTGCGCATAGACCCTCTTGAAGAGGCGCGGGCAGATGGCGTTGGTGGCCGTGGCCTCCTCGCCCTCGCGGCTGAACTCGCCGGAGAGAAGACCGGCCGCCACACGCTCGGTCTGGCAGTGGCGGCAGTTGTAGGGGTCGGCGGTGCACTGCGCCTGGTGCGGGGTGAACCGGCCAGGGTAGAAGGCCTGCTGGAATGAAGGAAAGGACAGGAGGCACTGCACGACAGAGGCGAGGTAGCAGCTGTTGCCAATGTTCGTGATGCCGGTGTGACCCGGGCCGTAGACGGAGACGAGGCTCGCGCCGGCCTCCGTAATCTTGTTGAAGTCGAACTGCGAAGAGTAGTCAAACTCCAACTCTCCCATCGTCTTGGCGGTTTTTTTGGCGGTTTGGATATCGATGCCGAAGTGCGCCATGTGCGCGGCGAAGTGAACGTCGTCGACGTCGTCGTCGCAGGCGTAACAGTAGTAGTCCGCCCCCTGCGCCGTGACCGTGCCCAGCTTCACACAGGTCGGGTGCCCCGTCGCCTCGTAGTGCTGCAGGGCGTGTCCGTTGCCACCCGCCTCCGCACGTGGACACCCGATAGCGCCACAGGTCACGCACATCCAGTTGTTCACGTGGCAACCGCAGTTCTCCACCGCGCACACGTCGTCGGAGGTGGGAGGGCCAGCCGTGAAGGGGCTGGGCAGCTGCTCCACACTGACCAGATGCGGGCACTGCGGCTTCTGCAGCCGGCCGATGCCGCCGTCCGCGGCGTTCTCCTGGGCACCAGGCACAGGGGCGTGCACAATGGCGCTGTACGCCTCCACCGCCAGGTCGGGAATTTGTGCAAACTGCACCTGACACTCCGCACAGCACACTGCTGTTTCGTACTCCTTCGGGGCCACCACGCCGAGGTAATTGACATCCGTCACTTCCTCCGCCGTCTTCGCTGGAAGCTCCTTCACCACGGTGTACATCACATGGCTTGCGTGAAGGGCCAGGTGCTTATCCAGGTGATCCGCACAGACACCGGTGTGGCAGCCCATGCACACGTACACGCCGTCCCCACTGCGACAGGTGCGGCAGCAGTATGCACACTCATCGCGGTGCACGGTCTTGCCCGGGAAGGGCGGCACCATCGCTGATTCATCCCACGCGTGTGGGCACGCCTCGGCGGAGATGGTAAACGGCATTGCGGGACCCTGTCGTACGAGCTGTGTTGCTCTCTTCTGCTTAAAACAAAACTGATGCACAGGGACTGAAAGAATTAATCCGCAACAGCTGCTTCGCGGTAAAGAAAAAGGCGAAGCGCAAATCGGGTTCTACCTCTGCAAGTGGAGAGGTCCAAGTGACAAAGAAAATAATAAGAAAACAAAATGTGTGTGTGCTTTTCTTTTGTTGTTGGCTTTCGCTGTATAGAGTAAAATAGGTACACTGCACGATTTTTAAAGAAGTGGTCAAGGAGAGAAGGTCAACAGAGGAAAAGAAAAGGTGCGGAAAGAAAGACGAAGGGAGAAACAAACTCAAGATTGCGGCCAATGAGGAGATGAAGGGGGAAGAGAGAGAAAATAATGTTTGTTTTGTGTCGCACTTCCTTCGTCTGGGATCTAGAATACGGCGGTAGGCTTGCAGATGAAAGAACGTAACTGCAGGTGAGCTGGACGTCTACAACGCGAAGCGAAACCCCATTCCAAGGAGCTTGGCTTTTGATAAAAGGCAAGGCTTCGCAGAGGGAAAATTCTCAGTCATGAAAGAGAAGGGGAGACAGCTGCTATCCACCGTAGAGACCCATTTAAAAGGTAAGGAGAAAAAAAACTTATTTCCGTCTTCTTGTTTCTTTCTTCCTTTTTTTTTTTTTGACACAACCCAGGTGTGTCACGTTGGTGGAAGTGCCAGCAGTGCGACTGCTGAAAGTGAAATGTAAAGAGAAAAAAGGCAAGGAAAGAGAGGAGGAGAAAGGACTCGAACGGAGTGCGGGATGGTGCACAAGTCGAGTCGCGTCCGCTTCCCTTACTCGGCACTGTGCCACGTCTAACTAGACAGTTAAGAGACACAGACTTCATTTGTCGCATATATACACCAAAAAAAAAAGAGCAAAACCTGGCGCACGAAAGCAACACACAAACCACTAGCAAACACGAGTGTTGATGTAGACAGCCACGAAACAAACAAGAAAAGCAAAGCTAACGCATCGAAAAGTATAGAAAACAAAGTCTTGAGTAAGAAACGCTGGCAAATGGAAAAGAAAGAGAGAAGAAAAAGGAGCGCATGTTTGAAGAAGAGAAATGAAGGGCAGGAGAAGAGCAGACTCTGGTTGGAGATACTTCCCATGCTTCAAAAAAAAAAAAACAGAAAAACAGTTTCGCTTGCTGTTTATTTGCTTCCACAAGTGATAATTCACGCGCAGGTGGTGGTGTTTCGGGTTGGCGATAGCATCAAATTTTCAAGAGGCACAATGTACCCTAGCATTTCTCTTCTGTTAATTGCCATAACGCACTCTCGCCGAAAGAGTACACAAAAGCAGCGAAGCAGCAAAAAAAAAAGGAAAAAATGTTGAATACTTCACTGCGTTTTGATTAAACCACGAGTGTTGAATACGCTGGCATACCTGTATGCAACTCTGGGCGAGTAGCGCGATGTACATATCAAGAACGCAAACAAGTGTAAGTATCTGTGTGTGTGTGTGTCTTTGTGGAAAGAGTGAATAGCGTGCAGGTTGTGCTTTGCTTCCTTTTCCTGCTGTAGTCGACCCCCTACTTGTTCTGGAAGTTTGGGGCACGCTTCTCCACAAAGGCCGTCATGCCCTCTTTGCGGTCGTGAGTGGCAAACGTTGAGTTGAAGATGATGTGCTCGTGCGCAAGGCCCATCGATAAGGAGGTCTCTTGTGAGGAGTTGAGGGCCATCTTGGTCAGCTTCGTGGTGATCTGGCTGTAGCCGGCGATCTTCTCCGCCATGGCGAGTGCAGTGGACATGAGATCCTCGTGCTTGACCACGCGCGACACCAAACCAGCTCGCTCAGCCTCTGCAGCGGTGTAGATGGCACCGGTCAGGAGCCACTCCATGGCGCGCGCCTTCCCAATCAGGCGCGGCAGACGCTGCGTGCCACCGAGACCAGGAATGGTGCCAAGGGTGATCTCTGGCTGCCCAAACTTGGCCTTCTCGCTCGCGAGGATGATGTCGCACGACATGGCCAGCTCACACCCGCCGCCCAACGCAAAACCGTTGACGGCGGCGATGATGGGCTTGCCGATGCGATCCATGCGGGTCAGGGCTCCCAAGTCGTCGGACATGACGCCGTCGCTGAACGTGCGTTTCTCCATCTCTTTGATATCGGCACCCGCCACAAAGGCTCTCCCAGCCCCTGTGATGATAAACACGCTGCACGACGCGTCCTTGTCGAACTTCTCCAGGTTCGCCATGAGACTCTCCGAAACCACGCGATTGAGCGCGTTGAGCTGCGTTGGTCGATTGATGGTCAGCGTCACCACACGGCCCACCTGTGCGGTCTTCACCACAGGCTCCGCAGCACAGCGGAGGAGAAAGCAGTAGCGAAACATCTGTTTGTATGTGTGTGTGAGAGAGAGCGGCGAATGAATTGGGTGAGCCTATTTAGTTTGTTTTTTTCTCTTTTATCGCAGCTACACAAATAAGAAAAGCGATGGTGAAAATAATAAGGGCCCAGACGCGGTTGAACGCCACAAGTGTACGCAGTGCTGTGCAGAAAAACAATTGTTGCGAATAGATACAAAATAATAAAACTCAGAGAAAAATAGCTTGTCTGTTCGTTTTGGTTATTTTTTATTATTATTGTGATAATTGTCACGCACGCAGTCAACGCGATGCAGAGGCTAGAGAGAAGGGTGTTGTGGTGGAGACTAACAGAGAGAGGCCAAAGGAGAAGGAAGGGTGCGACACGGAGAGTGGAAAGAGTAAGGGCTTGTAGAAGCGCACGTGAGGTTCGATTCCTCTCCACTTTGCATCGAAAAGAGACCCAGGAGCGTTGGTAAAATCCTTCGCGAAAAACCTTACTGACACACGACACCACCAGTATGGGAGTCAGCGAGTACAAAAAGAGAAAAAGGTCGTTTAGCTACGCAGGAAACGCGTCCTTTTTCGGACACGCGACAGAAGCAATGAAAGCGGAGGCGCGACAGGATCTACACTGCCAACAGCCGCACGACCTGCCCTGATAAACAAAAAAAAGTGTGCATAGAAACGGCGTATTCATACGATGCATTCTTTCGTTGTTGCTGTGTATTTGGTTTTCGGGAAAACAAGGTAGGAGCGAAAGCGCATGTAAAGTAAATCAAATGAAAAGGTCTGCTGAAAACATCGGAAACAAAAAAAAAGAAACACGAAAAATAATAATAATTAATTGTAGCGCGGTGATAGTGTTGACTTCAATCGTTTTTTTTTTGTTTTTTGTTTGTTTGTTTGTTTTTTGGTCCTCAGTGATTGCGAAGTGAGCATTCAAGCTACATCCTCGATCACCACACAGGATGTGCACGCACGGCCCTGAAACGCTAGAAAGAAACGACAGGCTGCCACAAAACGCTGCGACACAAAGAGGTGCTTATACTTATTTTATTTTTTGTTGTTGATCGAGTTTAAAGTATGCACATATGGGTGTATAATTGTACATCTCAAAACGTTAGTATGATGCAATCCTCTGCCAGCGACTCATCTGCTTCACTGGTCATCATAAAAATGAAAGTCTGTTTTTCTCTTCCTCAACCTTTCAAGACTTAGAAGTTGCTGCGCACGGCAACAGGACGACAAGGCAAGAGAACCGAACGAGTGCACGTTGTGCAAAGTAACACGTGGCACCTGTCCTGATCTCTCTCGCTATATATATATATATATATATATACTCTTTTACAGGTCACAACTAAGGGTCGAAAAAAAGAAACGTGTCGCCACAACCAGGCGTTACAGTAAAGAAAAACGGGAAAGGGGATGAAAAGAAAACAAGTCGCAAGCACCAATGTGCGTGTGTATGTGCGCACACAAATGCTAGACTCAGATCGAAAAAAGAAAAAAAGAACGCACACAAACGCAATTTCGAAAATGAGTTTGGAAAACCCAAATTCGAATGCGCGTTCTCAACGGAAGGCGAAAGATGTGAACAATAGCAAAAAAAAAAAAAGGTAAGTACATGCATGCGACAAAGCAGCGAATAGAGAGAAGAAGACGTAAAGTACTTGTGCCACACAGAGCGTCGACTGGGTATAGACATCAGGAGCACCTTATGAGCACACGTTCAACAACAACAATAAAAACAATTCAGACACGTAACAGCAAAAAAAAAAAAAAGATGAGACAGTGACACTGACGTCTAATAATAGCAGCTCATTTTATCCATCACAAGATAGAGCGCAGTTGTGTGCGCGTCTTCGTCAATAACGCCGCAGTTGCCTAACCGTACTCAAAATCCCTCATGTTATTGGTTGTGGAGACACAACGGAAAGAGCATCGTCATTGAGGGGTCAAGCGAAAAAAAAAAAACGAAAGAAATGGTGGGGAATGTAAATAACAATAAAAAGGAAAGGCAGATGCCGAAGAGAGGAAACCCGGAGCACAAGCACCAATCGCGCCTTTACAAAATCATCTTGTCCAGCTGCGCACTCACATCCTTCTCCATCGACTCCTGCGTGCGGTCCACTGTCTTCTCCTTCTGGGCGTCGTTGTTGATGAGGCGGGTCATCTGCTCCACTGCCATCTTCACCATCGCCTGTGAGGTGGCCTCTGTCATGCTTTCGAAAAACGGGTGCTTCAGTAACTCAGCGCAGGTCGGTCGTACGTCGGGGTTGCGCTCAAGGCACTGCTTTACAAAGTCCTGGGCACTGTCCGAAAACTTCCCCGTCTCCGGAAGCGTTGGTGTAGTGCCTTGCTTCATTTTAGCTAGCAGCTGGAACAGGTTCATCTCTTCAGGTGGCGCCCACGGATTCTTCCCCGTCACAGCACCGATCATGGTGAGACCGAGTGACCACACATCGCTGCTAAAACCGTACATTCCCTGCTCCAAACGCTCCGGGGCCATGTAGCACATCGTGCCCACGTAGGTGGAAGATACAGCCAGCGTTTGAATGAGCTTCGACACACCAAAATCGGCGATCTTGACGTGGCCGTCCTCGCTGATCAGCAGGTTACTCGGTTTCAAGTCGCGATGCAGCACCCGCTTCACATCGTGGAGATACACTAGTCCAGACACCACCTGGAAAAATACCGCCTTCAAGAGAGTCTCGTTTAAGCCGCCCCAGAAGTGCCCCAAGTCCTTCACCGTGTACGGCATCCACTCCATGGGAATCACAATCGCGTCATCCGCGGCATCCCAGAAGGCGCCGTAGTTGTTCATCACAAACGGTGAGTCTCCACGCGCGCTAAAAAACTGGAGCTCGCGATCAACTTCATCGCGGTGGGATTTGGACGAGATGGGAATGCGCTTCATCGCAATGGGAGTGCCCTTTTTCAGGCGAGCAAAGTACACCTCCCCGCTTGCCCCCGCACCGACGTTGCGCTTTGAAGAATAGTCTATGTCGTCTTTCTTTACCGTCGTCGGCAGCTCTCGGCCGTCCTTTGTGTACATTCCGGCTTCATTGAACAAAAACGCTCGAAACTGGAGTGACTTGTTGCTGTTGATCTGGTACGACTTGGAGTCCTGCTGGAACTCCTCTACCACACCAGAGTTCAACGAGAGATTAGGACGCTTTTTCATTCTCCTCTTTTGTGACTCGTGTGACTTTTTAGTTAAACACTAAAAGAAAAGAAAGTGGGGGCCTATGCGGACTAAATGAAGTTGCTGTCATACAGTGTTGTAAAGCAATGATGAGAATGTGTGGAGTTGAGAGAATAATTACAGTTCACCTTGACGCAGCTTCGTTCTCTGTGACACACGTAGCACAGACAATTGTCTGTGGATTTTGCCCCCCGTAACTGAGTCGAAAGTGCTCGAAGGCAGCTAAAACGTAATGCGGGCACATGACTCATAGCTGCAAAGTATTAAGCCGTAGTCAGAAACGCCAGGGGGATATATATATAATTTTAGCGTAAACATAGAATCGTCTAGCAGCAATACATCCCGTACTCTTTTTCCACTATAATGTATTTCATCGAGAACGCTAACAAAGGCGCAGAGCAAGAGCAGCACTTGCAGAGTTGCACAGATATATCAGTGAGTAGGTCGCAAAAAAGGTGAGAAAAAACGGTTTAACAGAGGAAGAAAAAACACTTAGAAGGCCAAATTGAGAATGTGGCTGGCAGCTCGTACCTAGCATTATGCCTTTCAGCAACTACAAAAGAAGCAACGAGAAATTCTTTTTAGAAGGAGAAGCTCGTTTTCCGCTCTTTCGGATCTGTCGACTATTGAAAGAGGTCATCAAGATCCACCGACTTAGAGACAGCAGGTGAACTTGGAGAGGAAAAGGAAGCAGGTTGGGATGATGCAGGAGCAGGAGCTGGCGGATGCTGCACATCGACATGCACCGGAAGAAGTCGCTGATCCGCATTGGTTGACGCTAGTGAAGCACGAGGTGCGGCCACTACCGTTAAGGGTGCACCGCCTGACACACCACGGAATGGCACTTCTCTATGGGAGGAAAGACCCTCTCCCACGGCCGCCCTCTGCTGCTGCATCAGGTCTCGCTTCTCATCCGTTAATCGCCGCGAGATCTTTTGTGCATTTTTGACCGACAGTAAACTAGCTGCAATTGACTTGCTCCCCGCCATCATTTCGTTGAAGAAAAGGCCTAGCTGCACAAAAAAGACATTAGACGAGGCCCACCCTGTCATGGATGACTGTTCCAGAGCAAACGTCGTTGCCGTCATGGCACCAGCGAGAGAGTCGATGTAGCGCTTGCCGCATCCTTCGAGAGCTTCAGACTCTTTCAGGTAGTTGAACTCTGCAAATTGAACCGCAGGATCTTGTCGGGAAGATGCCCGACTCATCGCGTTGGTGACCTCGTTCTCCTTCACTTGAACTCGTCGCCGTTGGCGGTCGAAGTCTGTAAGGGCAACGGAAACATCACAGGAGGTATTTGTGTCCACTTCCTCCAGCTGTGCTACTGCACTCCGCGTCAAGTCTGCACAGGTGCTGGTTGCGGAGCAGAAGTCGCGGAGAGAAATCTTCAGCTGGTTGTTCGTTTCGTGAATCTGCGCCAGGTCTCGTACCAACTGCTGTGCGTCAGAGTCCTCGGCAGCAGAGCGGTCATCAAGTTCCATGTCACATGTGCAGTGAAACGTCTCTAATGTGTTCAACAGGTGATCGACTTTGCGCACCAGTTTTTCTGTAGTCCCTGTGATCCCATCAAACTCGTCCGCGATCTGTATGAGGCAGCGGCGCGTCTCGTTCACTGCAGCTGATCTTTTTTCGTAGACCTCATCTTTCGTGCGCTCAAACTCGCCAAACAGTGAGAGGAGCGAGAGCTTTCCAGTAGTGACCAAACGCTGTAGACCGTTCACTCCTTTAAACCTCTCCAATGATGAACCGAGGCTGTAAAGGAGATCCTCGATACTACGAGACGTATTTTGTAGACTCATATTCTCTAGCAAGTTGTAGTAGACGAACAATTTCTTTTTTTTTCCTCTTTGACTTATAGACGGGAGGGGTACAAGCAGAAAATAGACTTTGCTCTCTTTTTCGTTGTGAAACGAGCGTAAAAAGAAGCTTCTCTATTTTTCAAAATAAATATAAAAGAACAGGTGATAGTTTGTAGAAAAGAGATGCGCTAAAGGAAATAATAAAGCGGCAGACTCTCGAAAGTTTTTTTTTTCTCCAAGTGTTAAGCTGTGCGTGCACATGCAGGTTGCACAAGCCTATTGAAAGGGCAGCAAGGAGTCGCATGAAGCACAGCAGACTTACCCTGTGCTACAGTACCGAGCCTGCATTCATGACTAAAAGCGACTCTACGGAAGAGAAATGGCGGCATCGCATACACGCTCTCCACGCAGCGTAGTGGATCGCTTTCTAATGAGTGGCATATTTAACACCACAGCTGTGCCAGCTTTTAAAAGTGCTCGTCGAAATTAGAGAAGCAATAACTTGGGAAACTGTTGCCGCTGATTATCGCACACACACACGGAAAAAATAAAAACTTATTCTCTTATCACCCACAATCGGTCTTTTTACGCACTATAAGTTGGCACTTTAATCAGCCTGCACAGCAAGGAAGGGGTTCTGGTAAATGATATCGAGTCCCTCAACAACTTCGCTCACAGCGTCTGCATCGGAAGAAAAGGCGTCAGTGAAGAATGCAAAGAAAGAGTCGGTGCGTGCGCGCTCGGTGCCCTGCTTCCACTTGAGCGGGGACAGCGAGAGCGTCTTCATCTCTGAATCGACTTCGCGCGACACTTGGCCCTCCTCCACAAACATGTTGTTACGAAACGATACGACGATCTTGCGGCACAGCTTGTTCTCGACAACTTGGGTGATGATCTGGAAGTCAACGATGGCGCGAACAATCTTTGGGTCAATGGTGCCATTCATCAAGCCAGAAACAGGAGTCTCCGGTGAAGAGAGAACGCCGGACCAAAAGTTGCTCACACTCTTCAAGAGCTGGTGGCGCTCCGTCAAGAGAGGCTCCATCTTACTGCGGTACTCGAGGCGCAACGCAGTGGTTTCCTCGTCATCCTTACGATCGATAGCAACAAGCTCGTCTGTGTAATTAGAGATCGCCTTGGCGGCCGACGGAGAGAGCTCCATTCTGTAAATGAAAAAAAAAAATTGAAGAATACTTATTTTTTGGCACGTGATGCTTCTGATATATATCTCACTTCCGAGTAAAATCCAGCAGAATGAGAGTGTAGAATATTCAAAGAAAGGTGTTTAGGAAGAGAGCACTATTTTGCGCCGAGACCTTGAAAGAGCTTACGCTGAATACAAAGAGTTCTGCAAATGAGGTTGTCTTTTAAAACCGCTACTAATGAAAATAGAGCTGCTTTTTGCGGGGCAAAGAGAGTGCACAGTTGTGTCACTAGAAGGAGATGTTTAGCCGAACACTAAGAACAAGTGAGCCAGATGGCAGAAGTTGAGAGTTTTTCTCGCATATTGTTCTCCATCCCGTGGCACGTTGCTTCACCGCTCATTTGATACCGGCGAGCATGCATTTTTTTTTTTTTTTTTTGTATTCAATTAAGTTTGATGCAGTTGACATAGTTGACCATTAGAAAGACGATAAAAGTAAAGACAAACAAGAGACATTTTTTTTTTTTTTTAAACATTCATTACCTAAAGATGTGAGTATTTTGATGACCTAAATCGTCTTGGCCAAAGCGACGCCAAGTTTGCACGCCAGTCGGATACCATTGTACAGCAGAGGATACGCTGGGGCTTCGGCGGCACCGTTCTGTTCTCCAAGTTCTTGATGATGCTTTTCCTCGTCGCGGAACTTCACGATGTAATCCTTCACATCGATCCAGGCCTGTTTCTCTACTTCCGTCTCCGTCATATCTGCGCATTTGTCCTCCAGTTCCTCTAGCTCGCGCAGCTGGTCGTTGTAATGGTCAAAAATAGTAATCTCCACCGCAGCGTGACAGCACATCATGGCCTCCTTGCCCAGCATGGCAGTTCCTGCACCAAGAACAAATGCGCCGACTTTGAAAATGGGGTCGAGAGCTGTTGTGCGCACGCCGTGACGTTCCGCGAGCTCATTCATCACACGGCGATGAACAATTTCATCTGCAAGGATTTCTTGCGCTATCGGGACTGAGTCGTCCAACGGAGACATCCATTCTAACTGGTGCCTCGCAATGCGCACGGCCGCAACCTCGCCGGCGTGGTCAACGCGGACGACCTCGTCGATTTTTTGCTGCTTCAGAGGCGCCGCAAACACAGGACCCAAAGCGACACGCGTTGGGCGGAAAAGAGCTTTCATGAGTAATGGCTGGTTGATACGGATTTCTGGTAAAAGAGAGCACGAGTTGAGGAAAAAAAAAAAGTGGGACAGGAAACGACATGTTGTGTTGCGACACCTGCGAAGTTGCTGTTGAAGGAAATGAAACTCGATGGGAGCATTTCAGACTGTGGGCTGACAAATTTTTGTTTCCCTTTTTTCTCTTCTACTGTTGACAAAAGATTCATTGAAGCTTAGGGAGTTTAGCCGCGGTCTTGCTGCTCATCAAGAATTGAGGACACCAAAAGAAGAATTAACTTAAGGCTGCACACTCAAATGTCGAACAAATGGTGGCTAATAATCGCATCCAGCCGGTTGTCTCGAAGTTGTGTATTATAAGCTATTCACTCCTTTCGGAAGACTGGCGTTATAGAGGTTTGATAATCGAGGTAATTGCGTGCGTTCTCAGTTTGATTAATTGACCACTCAACACACCAACCTGATGTGTCGCGATACACCGCTAAAAGAGTTATTGGACTCCCAAAGCCTGGAGCCGTAGATGAAGAATCGCTAGAACTCAAGCCAAACCTGAGCTTTTCACTTAAGCGAAAGCGTGAGGACGAGGAGTGAGTCCGGCCCACATCAAAGAGGCAAGCCAGGTGCTGCAAGAATGAGTGGCCGGGGAAGGGGGGGGGGGGGAAGAGAAAGAAACTCGCGATGACCTTAATGGCTGCCTGCTTGATTTGAAGGATGCAGCGATTAATTTGCGGACACACAACTTCCATTGAAAAAAATTGTTGTTGAGTTCCATGAATGGGGGTGCAAAAGATTAAAGTCTTTTAAGACTAATGTCTGCTGTGACTCCCACTCGCCTTTGTATTTGACAGAGAATATTGAGGGCGTGTTGGTGTAATTCGCAAACTCTACACATCTTCAACACGTAGAAGATGTGCACAAATTGTTTCATTTTCCCTCTATGATTAAAGAGCGCGGAGACGGTGCAGAAACGCGCGCTTCACCGTTCCGTTCTCAGAAGAACATGTTACAATATTTGTGGAGCCTAACAGTTCCGTTTGAGTTCGCTTTTGTTCAAAAGGCTGAGCGTGCTTTTTTTTTTTTCTGTCGTCTCCCTTGGAGAGGTAACGTCTTACTGCATCCGAAGTTGTTTACTGACTGCTTGCATATATTTAGAGAATTACATCAGACAAGATGAAGCATGTGCTCTTTCAGCACTGCTATGATACAATTTGCAAACCTGTTTTTGCATTAAGACCGCAACAGACACAGTTCTATAGCCAGTTTTTTTTTCTTTATTTTCTTCTGTTTCCAATCTAGCTGCAATACCGGAATAGCTTTAATTAAGGTTTTTGCGTTGCATACCTTTTCTGTAAATCCAGTCTCTAAACCGCCTCATCGTGCAGAAGCGTAATTTAGCTTTTACTCTAATTTACTATGGATGCTCTCTGATAATCGAACACTCAGCTCCGCAAGAACTTCAAATTTGTGTCTTAATCCACTACCAAGCAGCTTGTATAGTGAGCAGAAAAAGAAGAAATATATATATCTACCCATGCAATTTTCGGTTTCCGCTTTCGGCAGAAGCTACGAGAAAGAGACACAAAAAAACATTTGTTGTCAGATTCAAGAACAGCTCAATTAATGCTCGAAATAAATACATAAATTATGTTTCACCACTTTATATTCATCGCCTTTATTTTTCCTTTTTTTCGTTTGCTTATTTGTCTCAACGTCTGCGTAGAAATTTTGCTGCTCAAATTTATTAGAAGGTCCACCTCATTTTCTTTAATTTTCTGTTCTCTTGTGCCCGCATCCAGCGATGACGACTCTCCGGTCTGAGCACACCGTGAATATGGCGAAGGAATTCGTCGGTTTCATGAACCAGGCAGTCACGCCGTTCCACGCTGTACAGACCGTTTCGGAAATGCTCAAATCTGCCGGCTTTGCCCAGCTTGACGAAGGCAAAGCGTGGCCGGAGATGGCTCCGGGCGGCAAGTACTACCTGACGCGCAACGGGTCCAGTATTGTGGCCTTTTCCGTTGGCGGGAAATTCGATCCCGCAAGTGGAGTCAAAATTGTCGGCGCGCACACAGACTCGCCCAATTTTTTGCTGAAGCCTCGGACGAAATCGACTTCTGCAAATTACCAACGTGTCGCTGTGCAGTGTTACGGCGGTGGTTTGTGGCATTCATGGTTCGATCGCGATCTTACGGTTGCTGGCCGTGTTGTAATTTCGCGCGAGCATTTGGAAGAGAAAATTATCAAAATTGACAGGCCCATTATGCGAATTCCCAACATTGCGATCCACTTGACATCCGCAAAGGAACGAGAAGATTTCTCACCCAACAAAGAAACGCATTTGGTTCCTGTCATTTGCACAGAAATCGCGCAAAAAATTGCGGAGCTTGACGAGAACGAAACGGCAAATGCCGCGCACTGTTCGTCTCTTATGAAGGCCGTAGCTGCGGAAGCGGGCTGCAAACCAGAAGAAATTGTAGACTTTGACCTCAGTGTCATTGATACTCAACCTGCCGCAATCGGTGGCATTTTTGACGAATTTATCTTCTCCCCGCGCTTAGATAATCTTATCTCGTGCTATTGTGCTGTGAAGGCTATCATTGACGCCGAGTCGCTCGAGACGGACTCCATGGTGCGTATGGTGTGCTTATTTGATCATGAGGAGTGCGGCTCAAGCTCACCGCAAGGTGCGGCAGGCTCTCTGGTTCCTGATATTATTGAACACCTTATCAGCAACAAGACATTGCGTGCAACGTTGGTGGCAAACTCGTTTCTGCTTTCCGTTGACGGTGCACACGGCTGCCATCCGAATTACACCGATAAGCACGAAAACGCCCACAGGCCGGCGCTTCACGAGGGCCCAGTTATCAAGTACAACGCAAATGTGCGCTATGCCACTAACGGGCTGACGGCGGCGGTTGTAAAGCGTCTGGCTGGAAAAGTCAGTGTCCCTGTGCAGGAATTTGTGGTTCGCAATGACTCGCCATGCGGCTCGACGATCGGGCCGATTCTCTCAACGCTTTCTGGCATCAAAACCGCAGATATTGGCAACCCAATGATCAGCATGCACAGCGTTCGTGAAATGTGCGGCACGCTAGATGTTTACTACATGACAAAGCTCATTGAGTCCTTCTTCGTCAATTACGAGAACCCGTAATATATATATATATATATATATTTTGGTGCTTTTCTTTCGTTTAGGTTTTTACTCCTAAAAGCTCCATGAGAGGAAAAAAAAAAAATAGGCATGCAGTTTATCGCTTTTTCGTGCAGCAAAAAAAATACTGCGAATGCAAAAGATAAAAAAAAACCACAACCCGCGAGCTCTTTATTTTTATTCCTCAGAGCTTAAATATCGTCTATTCCGTTTGTTTCAGTGAGTTTGTCGTTTGACGAATACGCTACTCATTTATCGTCACTTTAATAGTCTTTGCGCAGTAAAGTATTCTTTTTTGCTGGTCTCTAATCCGTCTGCTTGCGCACTTTTTTTTTCTTTGTCGTACCTGTGCACAAGAAGGTGAACAAAGTGAGAGGAGTTGTCTGCAGCGCATATATAAGCATATATACGTATAATTGTTGTGGTTTGATGACGCGTTTTTTTTTTTTTTCATATAGTAAATCAAACACAAAGAAAATGAAAATACAATGCTTTCACAGCTTGAGCATGAGCGGCTGACTCAATTCTCTTGTGAGGAGGTATTCCGTCGAAATCGATATTTTACTGGGAGAAAACGACTAAGTTTCTATCTGTCCGTCCGTTTTTTTTTTCCTCCGTTAATTGCCTCTATGCGCTTCTTGTTCTCAACACAGCAACACGAATAATAATAGCTATATTATGACGAACAGCAGATCTTTCTCTAATACTAGTGCACTCTATTTTTTTCTGAAGAGTCAATGTTTTGTGGACTATGAGCAAGCAGATAGGCGCAACCAGTTTGTAGCGTCGTTTTCACTAGTGTCACCATTTCACACGAACCAAGTTAAAGTGTCAGGCTAGCTCGACGCTCTCCGCTTGTCTGAGTGCTGCGATGGCGCCGACGTATTCAAAAGGCGTCTCTCGTAATTTATCGACGCCGTCTCGCCTTCTATTCGCAACAAATGCGCGAAAGACAAAATAGGCGAATACATATGCACTCTAATTTCATTTCTGCTCTCTTTTTATCCTGCTCTTCTTTGTTTTCTCGTCGGAATAATTTATATCTTTCCAAACTTTCACAAAAATCTACTCCTTTTTCACTCACACTTTGTGTCTTTTGTTTACACAATTGAATTTGGCACTGTGAACCTATGTAGTTCCTAGACGTTTCTCAAAATGGGTCGCTTCAAGCCTCTCGCGGTGAAGAAGAAGTACGCGAAGAAGATGAACCAGAACAAGCCGGTTCCGTACTGGATCCGCCTGCGCACTGGTAACCGCATCAAGTGGAACGAGAAGCGCCGCCACTGGCGCCGCACGAAGCTGAACTACTAAGTAGTTTCAGTCACAGGAACACACGCTCTGATTTATCATTTCTGTTTACTATGTGAGTAACACATTATAAACACCAACACCTCAACGATAATAAATAAACAAATACCTATTAAAAAAAAGGCACTTGGACATTCCCATGTCGCATGCCTTTGCTTGTCTGCGTGTCAAGCTTGGCGGAGTGCCGCCAATGAAGAAATGAGTAGTGCGGCGCGCCTATGGCGTAACTGCCCTCACTGCATGTGGGTATTGTCAAAAAGTAAAACTGTACGCAATCTGACAGCATGTATGTTTCACTTGGCTTTCTGGCGGGTACTTTAAGTATTTTGTCAAGGTTTTGAAGACAGCTGCTTTGCTCACCTTTGTTATGGTGAGAGCATTAACGTCCTTATGGGTTTCTGAATTATATCCCTCTTCTCACTATTCTCGCTTGTTTCTACGAAAACCTTTTATTTGAAGCATTCATTATTAAATATCCTTTGCCGTCAACAGATTTATTATTAAGGTACTTGCAGATTTTAAGTTTTCTGCAAGTCTCTCGTATAATTACTGGAGATTGCCCCTTTTTTTATCGAGATTGTTCTCTCCTATACAGCATCAAATGAAAATGGGTCGCCCACAAGACCCTTCGTCGCGCGTGCAGGTATCCGTACGAGTGCGGCCTACCGGCAAAGGTGACCAAAATAACGACCAGATTTCTCTGCGTAGCGAGGGAAGCCGCGATGTAGTTATCGACGACGAGAAGACGAAGCGCGCCTACCACTTCGACCACGTTTTCAGCGGCGGGCAGGCTGAGGTGTTCGAG